>CAJNOJ010000354.1:0-46983 GCA_905250025.1 Adineta ricciae | reverse complement strand
GAGAAAGAGAAAAATTTCAATCATATAATCAATGTTATTGACGATTGAACATTTGTAGTACTAATAGTAGTAGTTAGAGGAAAAAATCTCCATTCAGCCATTGTCATTTCTCCTATCTAATTAAAGCAAATGATAATGCCCTAAAGCATTTATAGTAACATGAATTTTCTCTTGATTTTATTCGTTCATATAACTGCTGGTGCTGTGCTATCGGATTGCAATTGCCTAGTTCTCTTTCTCCTTTCCTTTTTACATATGTTATTCACAAGCGTCATTGTTAGTAATGTCGACAAGGTTCATTAAATCGACAATGCAACAGATTGATTGTCCACAAACGGATGATCAAGTTGAATCGTCGTCGTCTCTTAAGATACATTAGATCTGAATGTTTGAAAGACAGAAATCTAAACCTCGATGTTAAGTAACAGATGGAGAAAAGAAGAAGAAGATGATAATGATGATGATGATGATGAAGAGAGAAACACCTACATGTGAGATACGTAAATCCTCAAGTAAATAGCGCGTGTATGTATGTGTGTGTATGTGTATGTGGAGGAACACTCATCTATTCTTTTCTTTTCATTCAATATTACGTCTTTGCTTCTTAAGATGGTGACACGAACAAAAAAAATCTTTGTCGGTGGACTTTCAGCCAATACAACTGTGGAAGATGTAAAAAAATATTTTGAACAATACGGAAAAGTAAATCATCTTCGAAGAGTGTTCATTAAACAAAGATTTCTCCTTTCGTTGTCTTCAGGTAGAAGATGCAATGTTAATGATCGATAAACAAACTGCACGCCATCGGGGTATGATTTCTTTTAACGTATGATTTTTATTCTCTTTCTCTCTCGCGTTTAATTAGGTTTTGGTTTTGTTACTTGGGAGTCTGAAGATGTTGTTGATAAAGTATGTGCCATTCATTTTCATGAAATCAATAACAAAATGGTAAATATTTTCTTAAATCAAATGTAAAATCAATATTCATTCATGGCAATTTCTCTTTTCCAAGGTGGAATGTAAAAAAGCTCAACCCAAAGAAGTTATGTATGCTCAACAAATGGCTAAGGGCAAAGCAGCTTTACAACGTGGTGCCTATGGTGATATACTCAGTAAATGAATCAAGTGTTGTTTAATTCTTTGTACTAAGTTGTTATTCTTTGTGTTCAGGTGCTTATGTATACGGTCTTAATCGAAGTATTCCGACGACATACGCTGCACCAATCTATCCCTTTTCACCGGGTATGTTAGTTGACTTCGAAAAAGAAACGTGTCTCTTTTTTTCTTTCTATAACTGAATCTTTTCAGCTATAACAACGAGCTAATAATAAAAGAATAAATCTAATAATCAGAAACGAATATTTCCCGTATGTGTTACCTTCTATTTCGTAGATTTTGAGTATTTCTAGAAAGATAGGCTAGAATATATATATAAAATAATAATTGTAGTTTCGTAATATGTTAGGTACACGTATTTCTGCTCGTTGTTCTAAATATTTCTCTTGTAGAGAAGAGTAGTTGATATATGTGTGGTTTTTTTTGTATATGCACTATATTTTTGTAGAAGGAATATCTCATAATGATGAATGGTGAGAGTGTGCTAGATATGTCTAGAAAAACATCATATTTTTGAGTAGTTCTTTTTATTTTTATCATCATGTTATCATCTTTTTCATTTCTTGATTATTTAATTAGCCGATCAGCCATCGATTTCATCTTACTATTCGCAACAACACGGGTCACGTACTCAGCAGCATCTTACATATTTCGGTTCGGGAGTCTCTAGAAGAACGCATGTCGACTGCTTTATCCTGGCCCGTGTGTAAACATTCCTCTATCCCAATTTCCCTGCCAGTCATCATTGATCTAGTAATTCTAACGACAGTGAGCTCCTATTTTCCTGTTCCCATCAATTTGCTAGGAATTGCATGAGAGTACAACAAAACTTGATTGATTTTGCAAGATTTCTTCGATAATTAAACTAGAAAAGACATTCATTTTGCTTGATTAGGTTTACCATCCGCGCAAATCAGTTATATTCCGGCCGCTGTTGGATTACAAACGCCAACATTGACTCCAGCTGGTGAACAACGCTACTTCGAATATCCATTAACACAGCAGATTCCAGCAGGTGCTGCTTCACTTCATCGAGATTCATTATTACAGCGAAGTAAGATTTTCCATCTCTAATTTCTCTTCGACAATCTACTCTTTCATATAGGTGGGAATGGATTAGATTTCTTTCAAGCAGATCCACTTACTGCACAATATTTACAACCCACAAGTCCGTCACCTGGCTTACCCATAGCTGTAAGTGAACAAAGACGACGTGCACTGTTGACTAATTTGATGTTTTTCGCTTTTTAGACATCACTTTTGACATCGCCCTATGCTAATGGTTTTCATGGTCATTAAAACGTTCTTTCTTTCGTTCATTTTTTCAATCGGTAATAAAGAAGAAAAATACAGCTTCAGCTTTGGATGTCTCACTCTCGATTATTTAGACATTATCAAGTCGACTGTACATTGTTTTCATTTTGTTTTGTTCATTTATGTACACCTGCTCTACTCTCTATTCCCACCGTTTTCGTGATCATCAATTTCACCTACTCTCTTTCTATCTCTATCTGTGTATTATCATCTGATTACAGTGCAAAGCCCTGTTTAAATGCATACTCTGAACAACAAAAGCCAAACGAATATTTGAATTTAACATCAGAACCCAATTGCAGTTTTCATTCACCGTTATTACCATCGAATTTCTTCACCGTCATATTTGTGTGTGTGTTATAAATTTTTTTCTTTTCGACATTCCTTTGTATGTCATTTGTCTTCCTTTGTTTCTGGCACACTGCTTTTGAAAAACTATACTATCACATATTATTTTTTATCTGTTTGTTGCCTCTTGTTTAACTCTTTCTCTTGTTCGATGCTTCTTTTCTCGTTTTCATTTACAAACATCTTTGTCGGCGACATGCACGTTCCTTGTTGTTTGTTTCGGACCTTGATTTTGTATATGCTGACCGTGCTTTCTTTGAGCATGAGCAGTTGTTTGTTTGTTTTTTCTTTTTCTATATTTCGGTTTTTTTTTCTGTGTGTTCCTTTTTTCCAAGATAAATAAGAAAGAAGAAAATAAATTAGAAACGATCGACTCAAGCTTGTCCGTGTTTATTTTATTTTCTCTTCTCTGCCAATTGTGTAATCAGTGATCTAGATTAGCATTGAGAGAGTGTCGATATCAATGATTAGAGCTATGGAGCAAAACTGAAGCTTTGTCGTGTTCGTATCACTAGATCAGACGAGAATTTCTTCTTTTCATCTGTGTGTTTTCTCTATCATTTTGTCGATGTTTCTATTTTGCACTTAACATGGTGGTTTTTCTTCTTTCTTTTATTTTCTCAACCGGTTTGTCTCACTATTTTCTCTTCCTTCTATTCAATCCCTCGTTTTTCTCTCATCGAATTGAATTATCTGCAAATAGTGTGTGATTGCTTCTATTTCTTGTCATTGTCGTTTTCTCTTCTTCTTCTTTTTCTTCTTCTACTCCGTGCATTCAACAATAAACCAGATCTCTGCTTGGTCAAGCAGAAATCTATTCACTTCATAATAAACTAACTGAATTGTCGTTTTAAATTATTGATAATTTCATCAACGAATAGACATTCTTTTCAAGTCAGAACAATGACTCGAGAGAGATAATATCCAGCTGCTTCAACATATGAGATATTCACAAGCAAAAAAACATCTTCGATCAAGTGGCGCACTGCGATAACAGATACACAAACAGATAGGAACTTGTGATGATAATTTTAATGGAAGACATACTTGTGCTGTCGACACCAAAGTTTAGTGTTGTTAAATAGAATATGACAGATAGCGTGGAGAGAAGTTTCATTCGATCGTCATCGAACATGAATATGTAAAAAGGCGATTCGATCGAATTTCGCGAAGACAAAGTAAAACTGACTCGTTTGTTTCGATTTAAGTCGATGATAAATGGCCAATTTTGTAATAAAACAATCTCAAGTCTTATCACGAGCAATTATCGGACAAGACAACTTCAGATTTTATGACATATCAGCATTTATTGACACGAGTACATAAAATTGTTTGATGAATGTAATGGTAAACATGACATCGATTGCTAATTGACCGTTGCATTGCTTGTAGTGGTTGGATGAATTCGAAATTTCTCCGGTGCGATTTTGCTTAAGCAAAGTTTCAGTCGTTTTAACAAAACTTGCCGGAATAGATTACTCATCAGTGTGTTTAGGTAGAAACTTTTGCAAAAGTTCGCATAGAAAAAGTAATTCGATATTTGATAAAGAAAATTTTCCCATGCCTTTTGTAAATCGCTTTTGCCAGCATCAGGTGATAGAACTGAATAGGCGTAGTAAATCGTGCGAATGTTGAGTAGAATTGTACTTCCGATCACTTGTATTAGGGTCATTTTGATTAAATGCATGTCGGTGCGACTTTTTTTCTTATCCGTTTTCATTTCTTGGGTCAAACGTCGACGGCTGATCCTAATGTTTCGGTAGGTCATCAAACCGAATATTAATAGTAGACTTTGAGGAATCAAACTTGTCCAGACAATGCTGTACATCGAGAGAAAAATTGAATAGGCTCCTGGTTGGGCGACGCATTTCGGTCGAAGATCAAAATAAAAGAATTGGTGAGAATTAGTCAAGCAATAGAGAATGATTGGCACTATTGTTATACGATAAGCTACTTTGATTTGACTAAATGCCCGATAACGAGTTTTCTCCGATGTTGACCAGCATCGATCAAGCGAAGACAAGACTAAATAAGCCGTTGAAATGCACGGAAGTGTCCATGTTGTGTAAATACGAAGTTTACAATAGGTTCGGGATGTGTTTTGATAATTGCTTCCGAAATGATCGCTGCATAATCTTGTTATAATAGAAAAATTAATAAGAGAGATATCGAAGAGTGATGACATAAGAAAATACCATCCGCAAGAATTCCGCCGTAATTCTTTCGAAGTAAATGTTAATAGATTTAAGAAAGAACCAATATTTCCCACGAATAAGATTACTATTGGAATATATAATGTTATATCATTTGTCAGTTTGTCTACGGCAGCGGTATTCATGACTGAGAGTGTTTACAACGAGTGTCGATAAGATCTGAATGTTATTGAAAGGAGAAAAAGATTAATAAGAAAAGCGAGTTCTTATACATAAAGACTGTCAAATGTTCTAATGAATATTTTTTTGTGGATGTCGAATCATTAATGACGGTCTATGAATGCGAATTAGACAAATAAACAAATCTGATATGTGATTAAGGCTGCTGAGTTGTACTTTGACAATGTTTCGAAGACAAATAAAGATATTAGTTTTTTTGTGTCAGGATGTTATACAATTTGAAACCAGAAAAAAGTAATCAGATGCTTCAAAAGTATTATGCAAAATCATGATTGTTTTGCTCGATAGGATTCAGAAGAGAAACTCATGTGTAGGAATAAACAGAATCTAAAATAGATAAGGATTTATTTGAGGAAAAAGACCGAGTGAACTAGTGTAAAGTGATTTGGGCGTGAATAAAAGGAAAGCTAAAGTTCAATGAGCTGTTGTTGCTGCTGGTGGATTCGCATTGTTTTCTGTTTGAGCTTCGATACGCTGAATTTTTCCTGTTGATGAGAATGTATAATTTGTGTTGTATGTCTTGTTGTTATATGATATACGAGCTCGAGCAGTCGTTGCTGCATGATCTACATTATCAGGAAAGTGAACGATTTTCCAGTGCGCTGATTTATTATCATTGTGTTCTTTTGTGTAATACTGTTGTGCTTCTTTGACATCTTTATAGACTGTTTGAGAATCGACCGTTTTCACCACGTTTGCATCGAGATATTTTTCAAGATTATTCAAGTGATTGTTATTCAATGCTTCGGTAAATTGTTCAACTGTATGCTTATACGAATGACCCGTAGAATGAGTTGTACCAGCAGCATGCGTTGCGCCCGAATGATGTGTTGTACTAGTTGAATGAGACATCGTTTTGGTTTTCCAGAATGAAAATGAAATGTAGAATGTGTTCTTTTTTATAGGCGATAGATACGGAACCTGTTTTTGTTTACGTGGCCTTAAAAATGAAGCAATTGTTCTGATCATTAACGAAAATAGTTCGATATCATATAGAATTTCATCGGTTTTTTACGTTTTCACCTATTTTTAATGATGTAAGTCGATGAGGGGGATTTTTCTTTCATTTCTTCAATTAAGTTTTATTTCGTTAAAAAAATTACCATGTAAAAAAATCATCATTTATTGAAAGCACATAGAAAAATACGATTGATTGTCGTAAAAAATCTCCCAGTTTATCTTAGATTTACTGATGAAAGACTAAATTACTTGTAATGATCGGTTGAGTCCAATCAGTGGTGCGTCGCGATCAGTTTTGCGTAGTTGTACACATAGAAATATCGCAGCAATAATGATTACAAGACTAACAATGGCCACGACAAGAATGATTATCATCGTCGAATTATCGCCGCCAGCTAAATAAGAAAGAGACCAGCTTTTTTTGTGAAATCTTTGGAGAAAAACTAATCATTTACGCATAGGGGGCATCGGTGGTTTCTTTCGAGCACATTCAACATCAGGTGTGCCTGGAAAACGAACCTTGTAAATATCAGTAAATGTATCAAATGGACAATCAGCTGTTGGACAACCATCTAATACATATGGATAAGGCATATTTGAATCAGTGACATTTAAATATTCCACTCTGACAAAGTACGATGAACCTATACGAATAGGAAAAAAGGAAGATCTACGGTCTTGTTCCAGATATTCTTGATTATACCTTTTTGATAAAGATCGATAAATACAGCTGATGCGTACTAAACGACAAACAAATGGAAATGGTATGATTGTTTTCCGAAGACTTTACTTGTGGTTGATGTGGATAATTGATACCCAGAAAAGCGAGAACAGGACTGACAGATGTATCATGCTATTAAAAAAATGAGAATAGCACATAAAAGACCGGCTCTTCTTTTGAAACTCACTGCTGAATACATTTTCACCTTTCGAAAGGATTTTCCATGCACTGAATCATTCATATTTAACCAAACATCCTGTACCAATGGGCCTAAATAGAGTAGCTCTTTTCGGAATACATTTCCATAATCCTACCTCCTCGAATTCGTTGACTGTCATTGTTGGCGAAAAGATAATGAAATGCAAGATCATTTATATCCGATAAATTCTTTCGAACGGAATCATCTGCCCATGCTGGAGTTTTGTTATAAATATGCTATGAGGATAAAAAAAATGCAAATCCTCATCGTACTCCATGACTTCTACGATTCATTACTTCAACAAATATTGTGTCAGCAACATCCCAGGCGTTGTATACTGTTATATTCGTCAAACCGGTCCATTGTTCAAGTTTTTGAAAGAATGGCTAAAGGAAAAGCAAAATCAGTTTTGAACGTTTGACGATATGGAAAATGTACTTCATAATATTTGTTCATTTTTTTTACTTCGTCACTTTCGTTTATTTCTTCTTCAATTTGATCGTATCGTGGACAATCATTTTGTCCAAGTAACTAAACAAATGAAAGCTAGTTTGCTCTTTCGATTCCTCGATCTTGACTCAACATACAAAATCTAGATTAATTGAGACAGTATGGATGGGCATTGGTTGAATTGGAACATTATCGGATGTTATGTTCTCGACTGGATAAAGGCCGACTACGTTAGACTGGGCGGACATTAATGTTCGGTCCACATCTGTTGAACGAACAACAATTTCACTTGGAATAAAAGTCGCATTGAGTAACATTCCGTAACGATGACGAAGATAAGCACCAAGACGATGTTGTTGTTCAATACCAGCTTTCGTCAATTGTCCAAAACTAAATGAATTGAGATGAAAAACATCGGCGGTGCGAGAGAATCGAATACCCATTGGGCCATTCACTTGGCTTGACTGGATCTAATGGGAATGTTGTTACAGGTGTTCGATCTCCGTGTCTGTACAACTGAAACAAGCGCATACAAATGATAAATTTCCGATTAGGAGCATGTGGAACGTACGACATGACCGGCGACAAGTTGCATTGATTGACCATTGATGTGCTTTGCCGCAATGCAAAGAAGACAAATGAAGACAGATAAAATCGAACTTCCCATCATCATTGACAAGATTGAAAATATCTGAAGGGCAACTTTGCAATAAATTTTCATTGATCGATTTTCAAACGAAGAAATTTCCGTTCGCAATTCATCAAACTCTCATTTACAAAAACGATGAAAATACTTGTCAAATATTTTTTGTTTTTCGACGAGCAACGGAAATGCCTTCGTCATTTTCAATTTCCACTTGAAGTTTGCACTGATGACACACGGAAACAATCATTTCTTTGGTATTGATATACTTTTCCCATTAGAAAAAACAAACAAATATATCTTGTCGTATGATTATCTTTACACTCATAAGCAATTGCCAAATCATTTCCTATCAGCTCGCGTACAACCTCAACATCGATTACAAAACGAAACAATACAGATCTAAAAATAAGACAAAGAATACAGTCAGAGAATCTAAACAATATCAAGATATATTCTTCTTCTGTAATATATGACAAGAAGTTACAAAGCGTATAGATGATCGATTTCTCGCGTTGAAATACAAAAAAAAACTCTTCTGGAAAAGCATAAGATATTTCAATAAAATATTGTCATTTAAACAAGGAAAACCCATCGTATGACTAGATTCTACGACGAAAAAGAGAAAAGAAAAACGAATGAATAAATACATTATGTATTGCGTAGTTCGTTAAATATCGCCAAAGGGAAATATTTTATGTGTGTATGCCATTGGGAGGAAATTTGAAAGAATTTTACATTACTCCATTCTTGTCCATCGACAGTGACTAAAAGAAGGATGTAGGGATGAGAAAGTTTTGATTACTCAAAAGACACTTTACCTTTTAACTCCACATTTTGTGCTTTTGAAGTACATACAAGACGGTTAATACCTGTTATCACTTGTGGTTCAAGTAACTTTGCATTGGATAAATCCTTGAGCTTCTTACCGAATTTCATAACTGAAAAACAAAGATGAGAACGGAAAATAATTTGCATAGAGACCGAAATCTATAATAATTTCGTTTACAAATTATGTTCTTCAAATCTTCTGTTTATCTTCTCATTTCTACTTTTGTTTCATTTCTTATCGATCACTCGTTTTCTACAGTCTCTGAACGTTTAAAACGACAGGTAAACGATTATGCACCAAAGTGTATAGTTCAAAATACACCCCTCGATCAATCGTACAATTTTGCTCAGAAAAATGACACGCCGACATCGAGAAGAAAACGATTTGTTCTCTTTCCTGAATTTGAACTTTTCTTGAATGATTATCGTTACGTCAATCGAACATACGATATGTCCTATTGGATATCGAATTTTTATCCCGATCGGTTGAGAACTGATTACATTCATCTTTGTCTTGAGAATATCATGAATCAAATTAGTCAAGTAATCGATCAACCGATCATTCCAGAACGAGCACCGGATCCCGGCAAAGCTAATTTTCATTTCGTATTTTTTGATTATACAAAATGTCCAACAGACTCTGGATCGGGCGCTACTGTTGACGGTGTTCAAGCTCTCGAAAAACTTTATATCTATTCGAAAAATCTAACACGCGAAAATCGATATCGTGCTCACGGAGGAATTCATATCGAAGAAGATGATTCACTTATTTCCGAAATCAAATTTAATATGCAGCAAACATTCCTCGAAGTAGCTGACTGGATTTACGATCCAGTCGTTTACACATGTAATGATGAAGAAAATCTATGCGACATAGATGCGCACTACGTTCTATTTCACGAAACATTGCATGGATTTGGTATCGAAGTAGAATTATTCTGCAGATTTGTCTTCTAATTCTTCGTTTTACTCGTTTAGCATACGACTAATCATCGAAAACCGGAAAAACCAAATCCCCAGATGCAATCTATAATGCATTTCAGTTATTTGCGGATTCTTTGTCACGATGATATACGAGCGATACGTGCAGTTTTTAAACTGCCAGTGATTAGACAACATGCCGAATATGATGATACATGTCGGCGTGATTTTCCGATGAATTGGTTACAAAAACTAATGTATCTATTGAATCGCTATTTAGTTCTAGGTTGGATTATTCTAGCTATTCTTAGTATCAGTACTTTTGTTCTAACACTTATTTATCTTCTCATTCGATACTGTTATCGATCGAGATCAACAGGAAGAGAAGCATTAGAAGGAACACCGGGCTTCTTGTTTAAAAAATCAACTGAACACAAACATACTGTCAAACGCTATGGTTATCTCTGGCATGATGAAATGCTTTGACATGAAAGAAACGCTGTACTTACTTTTCTGTTTCTTTTCTCGGGTGATGTAAGTCATCGTTAACGGTGATGAGATTTTTCCATCAAAATTTATTGTTGCTTGTCTTGTTATTGTTAACCAACGTATATTAGATTTTAATGATGATTTGATAGTTCGCATTCCTTCTCTCTTTTCTTTTTGATTATCGTTGTTGCCGACGATAGTCCAATAGTCCACTGAAATATCATAAGGCGATGTTGATTCATCGGGATGTGCTGATCGAATCAGACTACTGGTGATTTTCGATTGTGGAGATGTTGACATTGTTTGTGTTGGTTCATCATCGGACGAATCCTTTGAGTCGCGTTGCGGATGTGATGACAACGAGAGTGAAAGCGACTTTGATAGAAGAATATTGTCATCAACTGACGACATTTGAGATTCATTGGATGTCGACGATAATGTCCCAAGTCGAACATACTACAAAAAGTTTTTCAGCATAGATAAATATTTGAGAGAAGAAAACAGAATATTTACGGAAAAAAACGGCAAAAATGTTGGTGATGAATCTTCATCTGGTCTAAAAAGTTTTCGAAGAGAAATGAATTAAATTTACACATAAATTATCTTACAATCGTCCTTTTCGATTGAGCATAACTTCACCCACAGGTAAGGCCAATGTACGTTGAGATGTTTTCAAATATCGTGAAATTTTTTGTGTTAACTCCCTAATATCTGAAAAATATCAAAGTTCAACTCAACATTCGTCAACTTTTGCAATCATTCGACTTACCAATTGCTTCATTCGACGATTCAACTGCACCGAACAACGATTCATACTGCGAATCTAAAGTAGCCAGAAATTTTGCCAAATACGAAAAAGCTATGAGAAAAAATGAGAATTAATATCATGAGAGAACTTTCTTTCTTTTCAATTACTTAATGGTACAAAATAAAATCGAAAATAATTCATGTATTCATGGGGTCTTGAAGCCAAACATTCGACGTAGGATTGAAGAAACGAATTAACAAATGCATCATTACCAAGAAGGACAAGACGTATAACTGACACTTGTTTCGATTGACTCGTACTAAAACAAACAATGAGAATTCGAATACGAGATTAAAGATGAATTTGTCTAACTTTTTTTGTATACGTTGAATCAAATTATTCAAAACCGCTTTTGTATCAGCTAATGTGGACAATGAAATAACAGAAAGATTGTATTCTTTAAATTTCGATGCCGTAAGCTAATAGAATGACGATGGAAACATGTTTTTTTCAAAAAGAACTGAAGCATACATTAGGTTGATTGATTGTTGTATAAAGAAATATGACACTTTCTGGAAGACGGTCATTCGTATAGAGTTCATCGAGTTGCTTGACAGTACTCTATTGAATGGAGAACTTTTTCAAAGCATAAAAAAGAAAAGCTAACGAACCGTTGCAGGAGTGCGTGGCGTTTTTTCTTCCAGAACCGGTAACACTACCGGTGATGGTAAATTTGTTCGTTCGACTTCTATTCCCACATCCGATGATTCTGAATCCTTTTCATTATAATTACATAATACATTTCCTATACGTTTCTATTCATTCTACTTACTAATGGACTATCATTACTATCGAATGGGTTGGTTGATTTCCTTGGAGTATAAGGATCGTCTTCCGACTAGTATGAAATAGATCATTTTTAACTTTCTCGCGTTGTCTTTTTGCATTTCAACTTACAAATTTCAGTACTTGTAAATGCTCAACTGGTGTGAAACCTGGTTTCGGGACAGATTCGATACTCCATTGATCAACAGGTATGGTGCTGTCACTGATATCAGATGGAGGATCCTCTTCGAAATCTGAATGGTGATCGACAATAAAACGATCTTGTTGGTGTGTAGAAATTGTCGGATTTGTTGTTGTTGCATTACTCGCTGGGTTTGGTGCTGTGCTAGTTTGGTTCGGTTTTCTTTTGAACATTTTTATGATCTTATTTCGAATGACATTCGGATTGAATTTTTGCAGTTGTTTGTTCTTTAAATTAAATTCCACGTCACTATCTTCCAATTCAGAATTGATCTCTTCTTCTTCGATGTATTCATCATCTTCATTGAATGATTTATCTAAGCAAAATCGATTTTGTATGAGAATGAAACAAACAAGAAAAATTCTACCGAAATGTGAATGTTGTTTTCCTGTCATGCCGACTTTTGGACGTGCTGTTGTTGTATCTGTCGTTTCATTTGGTATTGTACTTGACAGATATTGAATCGAGACGTACCCAACAAGTCGTTTCTGTATTTCATCATTGGTTGTCACAAATGCTTCTTCATGTATAGTCGAACGAAGATTTTGTTTTACTTTTTCATTGGTATTCAAATACAAATACAAATCCAGACTTTGAGGACGTTGAATGACCTAAATCAACGTTTTTGATTAAAGGAAAATCTCCTGGGAGTCGTGTCTGCTGTCTCGGCTGCAGGAAAATTAATTTCAGATGAAAAAGTTCTTTTTTTTCGATTGTCTTTGTTGATTTCATTAGATCAATAAGCTAATTTAACTTCCGTAGCAGAACTCGATGAGCATAATACTATCTGTGCATTCTTGTCAATATTTGTTATTTCGTTCGTTAGATAAACCACGCAAAACATCAATCCTCAGCGTTTTTTCTCTGATAAACAATACATACTTGATTCAAATTGATTTCCCCCTTTGCCAATGTCTTATAACCAATCATCGGTCGATTCTTTCGACGTTGAACATAGATTTGAATTTTATTTATATCCCGTTTAAAGTAATGAGGGTACTAGAAAACGAAAATGTCATAACTAATTAGTTCAATTAATTAAAGAATGTCGAAGGTACTCACCGTAATTAAATATTGGAGATTAACTGGTGCGTCCAATGTTCCGTCTGGTTGAAGTGAAATTTCACAGCAACGAAATGTCCGTTTATTACTCTAATTAAATCGATTTAATTAGGCGCAATGTTGAATTGTGTTTTTCTTTTGTCTTACTTGAATTTTGACAGCAATGACAATCGCATTGGAGTCACCACCATCGATTGGACGATTTAATGCCACACGAACAATACTAAATTTACAAAGTCTAGAAGAAAAACAAAGTCTCAATAGATGAAACATCGACATCGAAGCATTTTACCTTGGGATACATGTTGAACTATTATCGATTTCTAATTGTGCATAGGCCATCAATGTCGTGGCCGTTTTGCTCGAGCCAGATGGGAGTGTTCGTGAAGTTTTCTCAGCCATTCTAGTGATATTTACAAGAACATACCCATACTTAGTTGTTTGTTATTTCTACGCTCGGCAAAAGAAACACATAATGATAAGAACAGGAGATAAAAAAAAATACGAGTGTGTCTAAATAGGACGTGATGGAGCGCTACAGTCGATGAGAAATATTCTACCATTCATAGCGTTTCATATTTCGTTATGTCGAAGGAGAAATGTATTTTCTGTTTTTGTTGTATATATTCGATTTTTGATAAAATTCTGTCTCAATGGTGCTATGGGGAGAGGCATTCTGGAGTGAAGGAAATCGAGGTTTGGAAGTTTTATCAACAAATGTCAAGAATGGAGCAATAGCTATCGACGAATTTCAACGATTTCTTAGTGAAAGGTATGTATTTAGTCGAAAGTTATGCAACAAGAGATAGTAAACATATCAATGAATTCTCTGACGTCGATCATACTCGACACACACAAACTATTTGTGTTTGTTTTAGTATTCAATGTGAAACATCTTATTGTAAAAATTTAGCTCGTTTACAATCGCAATTACTCAAGACTCAATATGTTGGCACGTTCACACCAATATGGATTTTAATACGTGATTTAATCGATAAAATCTCATCTATGCATGGAACGACGGTTAATCTATATCAAGAATTACTACGCGATGTTCATATACATCAGGAGACTTTTCAAAAAAAAGTCAAATCGCATATACAAAAAGATGTAGATATTACGAGTTCAGCTGATCTCATGTCTCAGTTAGGCAATGCTTTGCATACAGTGAATAAAGCGAAAGAACAGTATCAATCGATTGCTTTCGACTACGAACGAACGAAACGTGGTGGACATTCTACTTCGAATAATCTGTCGACACCCGTATCACAAGATACGAATGTTCCGAGTCTTGCTCAATCAGCGCTCCACTCTTTCACGACGAGACAATCAGATCGTCTAGAAAAGAAGTATCGACAAGCGCAAGATGAATACAAATCAACAATTGAGAAATATAATAAGATTCGGAGCGAATATCAAACGCGCTTCTATAACGGTAAATCTCGATTTTGTTTGAATGAATAAGTCATTGGATTGGTTTAGCTTGTACAAAATTTCAAGATTTTGAAATTGATCATATCGAGAAATTACTCGCGTATTCGCTGACTTATTCGGATATTCTTCAACGTTATTCCGAACAAATAAGAACGGCACAAACTGATTTTACGGCAAGATTGAAATCGTTAACTGGAAGTGATCTTTTAGATATATTTGTCGAACAAAAGAAAACAGGAACAGAACCACCAGGTATTTCACTCAAAAATCTTCTCTTGAAAATCGAATGATCGCTTCTAGTTGCATTACAATTCGAAGACGTTGACAGTCTTCGGCCATCCATCTTACCACTACCACCACCCATTGCAGATGCCTCAATTCCTTCAGATGATTTCAACTTATTCGAACAAATCGAGCCTAATGTACCTGCCATTCAAGCAAACTTTTCTATTCCAGTGACGCCAACAAAAACGATCGAAAATAGTCGGGGTAAGACGAACCGATTTCTTCGTATATATGATTAATTCTTCGCTTCAGCTCGTTCCTACCATCACCATCACCATCATATTCCTTTTTTTCACAGTTTGTATCGTGTTTATTCATGCAGAAAACTTAACGAGACACACTAGTCTTATCTCTTCCCCTAACCCATGAGTCTTCCAGCTGCATGTCGACTTTTATTGGATTAACGTCGCCATTTTTCTTTCACTCCAACACATATAAAACTCATAACGAGTTGTTTTTCTTTAGCATCGCTGCCAAGCACGCCGAGTAATCAAGTGCAAACATCACCTAATAATACAATCATGTCTCCTCCGATGAACCATCAGACAACAACAAACAGTCCAGTGATGTCAAGTAGTGCAACAGTTCAGAGTCAAGAAAAAGTGTTAAGCAACGAAAATTCGCCGAATCCGTTCGATTTGAAGATCCGCAAACCGAAATTTCCAGGTTAATTTGATTTATCACGCGTTGTTTCGAAGGAACATGTTTATGATAAACAAAATAGGATTTTTTGGATCGGGTCGTCGAGAGAAAAAGGATAAGAAAGTAGAGAAAAGCTCATCATTTACTGCAAAATCTCGCCGAGCTTTTCAAACGCAACATTCACGTGAAGACCCAGCTGGTCGAATGCCACCATCCTCGCAAAATGAATTCAAGGACATACATGGATCAATTAACGAAAACGATGAATTTTCATCCTCCAAACACAAAAGTACCGATGTATGCATTTCGTTCCAATACATCCTTTTCTTTCCATTGTTTCGATTTATGTTTAGTTAATGTTCGATTCGCTCGATCAGTATGAAGCGTTTACAGCACCTAATGAAAACCAGCAGAAGTCTTCGTCGAAATTTTCAACGAATTCCAGTGACTCGAGCGATGACGATGATGATGATGATAATCTAATGTTAAAAATCAATGTAAAAATTAATCCAAAGTCAGAAACTCCGATTGATACCGATGCGGATGATGATCATGCAAAAATCATGAATGCCATGCGTTTAATCGACAAGAATATCGGTACTTCCGCTCCAACTTCTCGTGTGCCGTCACAAGTAAATTCAACGGAATAAAAACGAACAAAAAAATCTTCTTTGTACATTTAATTAGAAGAACCTAGAACTCAATCGATCAACGACAAATGAACTAACCGGTACTAGACCACTCCCACCACCACCATTGCCATCACGTTCAACTATGTATAGAGACATTACCTTTCGAATCGAATGTATTCTCACGTATACGTTGGTTTTAGAGCAAAAACTAATAGTATTTCGACAGAGGGTTCTGATCAACTGAATATGTTTCCACCGCAAAAAGAATTTGATCTAATTCCATGGAATACGGTCAATGCTTCACCGGTCACAAATCAAGACGATGCTTTTCTTTCTCCTGAAACAACAACGATTGACAGTAACTTTCATCCTCCTAATGTCCCCAAATAATTATCCCCTTTAGATAAAAACTCAACATCAGTTTCATCGAATGAAGATGATTCCGAAGTGGCCAATTCTTTTTTCAATGATAATTTCATTCCAAAAACATCTCAACTGCCTGTTTCACAAACACCTTCATTAGGTCAATCGGATGTAAGTATTGTTCACTAAACAGCTCATTTCATCCCTATCCAATACACATGGTTTTCTCAGATGAAGGACCATCGAAAGTTCAAAACTATTCCATTTTTAGATTCTTGTCGGTACATTTGAATTCCAAACGATAATCAGGCAATTACTAGGCTTAACTCACTATTCATATCGTCGTAGACTGATTTTCGATGTAGAAATGACTTTTGGTAGCTTTCTATTAACCTTGACTTTTGCCAATCCGTTCATTCATTCATATTCTCTCTTTCTGTCGACTTCCAACCCTCAAAATACAATTGCTAATAAAAGGATACGGTGAACAAGGATGAAACAAGGACATAGAAAACAAGGTCATATTCGAAGTAAAATATTTTACTTTGTATCATTTACCTACATTTGGGTCCTTTGTTCATCAGAAGATGCTTCTTTTTGCTTAAATTGACCTTTTCTTCGACCAAGAAATATCAATACGAATGCCAATTCTTCGATCACATTTTTTATCACTAGTATGATTTCTTCTTTTCTAGTTGCATTTGAAAAAACCTTTTGAAATTCAAACATTTCAATAATTTTTCTCCTCGTTTAGCAACAACAATCAGCATTGTCTCCTGTTAACACTCCAGCGATGGCTCCTGTCAATATCAATTTTCGGAATAGTCCGATCGTATCTCACGAACAAGGCATGTCTCCTTTGACAGTTGGTGCTACTGATCAAATTCCACTTGCAGTTGCTTTCCAAGAAACGATTCATGTGATGATGTCGGGAAACAATCGAGAAAAGTAATTTATAGGTGAATGCGTTGGTTTATTTTGAAGATCTTCGTTTTAGTTGGAAAAGTCGAATTGTTGGCGAAATGCTCATTTCGTTTCCAGCATCTATTTTAACTTTACTCAATGATCCTGTACGATTTTCCAATACGTTGCAATTTCGATTGAAAAATCTCGATAATATTGATAAAATCAATGTCAAATCTCCTCCGATTACCGAGTAAAATCATCGATTTTTCAGTCTGATCGAGAATCCTTATCTACTTGTTCATAGAAATGAATCAATTTATTCATTTGACATGCCTGAGTTGCACAATGCTCTTCGTAGTTTACATGAGAAAACGCCTTCATCACGATTCTTTAATCTAAACACGCTGAATTACGAAGTTCGTCAATCGTTTTCTTTTTCTTCACTGACTTTGCTACTCTGTACAGGTTAATCATGCCGATCAACCCAATATACCAATTGAGATCACATCACAATGGTCACGTACATTTGATACAATATCAGTAAATATCAGTTACCGTTTTAACAGTTCATTCTTCCCTGACTCGATCCGATTTAATAACGAAACTGTGATATTCTATACCATCATAGCCGACGGCGAACAAATTAAAGAATCTTTACCGACGGCTGAATGGTAAGATCGGTTATTTGTTCTCTATCCCAATTCAATCGATCATTTCTAGGTCTGCAAACGAACACAAACTGTGGTGGAAAGTTCCATATGTTAAAAACGGAGCAGGCAATCTATCTGCAACTGTGATCACCGTGCAAGCAACTCCAGTCGAAAACGAAACTGATAATGAACAAAGCGAACAACCATTGACAACTTCATCTATTATCAATGCATATTTCATCGGTGAAAATGCACTTTTCTCCTCCATTGACGTCGATCTCACTTCTCGTGGTTATCGAGTTTCGTTACTGAAGAAGAAAATTCTTAGTGGTATATGTTCGCTTTTATGCTCATCAGTGAGGTTTCTATGTGAAATTTTTAGGTAAATATCAAGCGGAACCCGATCAAAGTGAACCCATTCATCTCTTTCAACGTCCGAATCGATCACCTTCATCTACTGATTAATAAAATCCCCGTGCAATATCACATCAAGAATTCTATGTGATAAGATATCTTGTTTCTTTGCTAATCATGCATTTGTTAGACGAATACACAGTATTAACGAGCAGTTTATCATTATTTTGTTGTTAACACTCAGTTAGTTACTATTAATAATTTTTCTGTTGACAATCATTGTTTGGCATTTATTTTTGTTCTGGTAAATTTGCTTCTCAATGATCTATGCAATTTATTTTAATCTTTTCTTTTTATTAATGCATATTCCGTTGTGAAAATGAGACGAAAGAAAAGCAATAAAGTTTAAAAATCGATCCCACGAGCCATCTTTTCTTTCAAGAGAACTATATCTTCTATCCATGTTTGACGAAATCGAAATTCGTTCGGTTGGTGAATGATGCTCATCGTTTCGAATGCGAAGAGAACTTTCACAGGATGGTGCTATCGAAACTTTGCTAGAAAAGATTTGTGATGAAGGAAAAGATTTACTTTCGGTCGAACTTTTGAAACATCGATAGTAAAATAAATGCAAACTGTTTGTCGGGGTATGGGTGATCTGCGTGTTGGAATTGAATAACGCACCTGATTAGATAAAAAATTAATTAGATTGGAGATAACACGAGAAATGTATTTACTCGGTAAATATATAAATTATTGAATTCGAGTGATCTCTTTTCGATAAAGTCAATAGCGTATAGCCAACAAAGATCATGACCACCTGGCGCTGTTTTCCATTCCTTAACAAGAAAATTATCGTTAAGTAGTAACTAAGATGAAGGAGCAAAACTTTTTCTCCCTATTTTGTGAAGTATCAAATTTACGAAAGACAATTCGATCTGGCTTTGATAAGAAGAAGCGAAAAGTAATGTGACTAACTTTTTCGATGTATTCGTTGATCTTTTTTATACCAATGTGTTCATCAGCAAATTCGGAGATTTTCGGCCATTGTACAGTGGTGTGTCCTGATGTTTGTGCTTCGTTTTCAAGTTCGATAAAGCGGCCTCTAGTTTTACTCGATTCCTCGCCAACTGTCTCTCTCAGATGTGCTAGCGATTGCTGAACGAGCTGTTCGATAATTCGTTGAGCTTCACGCGCTAAGATATTGTGAGTTTCTGATTGTTCCACAGACTAGAATAAATAAAAGGATACAATGAATATTCGAAGAGAACTCTCATTTCAATTACGTGCCACAGGCATGTGAAAATCGGTAGCAGCCATCCGACGCAACTGAAACAATTCGTTTCTCTTGAGTTTCGTTTGGCATCATGAGAAAAGTAACTATGGAGACAGTTCGATTATGATTGACGGATTCGTTTGACATTCGTCAAATGGATAAATTCTTCCGAATTCCTCAAAATCTCTCATTGATTAAATCAATTCGAAACGTTCGCTTTCCATTGGATACGATTTCGTCCAATACGAATGCTTTGTGTCATATATATATATACGTATGTATACATCAAATTCTTATTTACTGTTTATTTATATTCTATTTTAGTTTGTCTGTTATTCCCTTACGTTTTTCCTTGATTTGTTTTTCCTCGTCGACAAAGCTATCTTCAGATTCGCACAAGTTTCTTTCAAGATATTTCTATCATGTTCTAAGCAATCGTTGTGCAATGTCCAGTAATACGCAACAAACTCTGTGGAAAACAGAACACTCTGTACCAGGAAGGTAAGTTTCCCTTAGACTTCTTGTTCGAATGAATATATTTTTTTGAATTGTAGACCTGTTTTCGGTGCTCAACATCCACCGCTTTCAAAGTAAACGCAAGCAAAGTTCGCGTTGTTTAGTGTTCATTCGAAATATTTAGAAAACCGGTTTTATCCAATTCGTCGATATTAAAGAGAAAAGGTCAAGAAAAGTTTGCTGAATATTCAATCAATACTGACGACGCTTGGGAGATCGATGACAGGGCAATGACTTTAAAAATACTTGATAGTGATAACAATCCAGAAGAAGAGACGGACAATCATTCACAAATCGTCGAAATCTCTAAACAAGTTCGTCTAGATCAATTGTTCGAACATGATCTCGACCGTTTGTTTAGACTGTTGATGAAGTGGCTTCAAGAATCATTCAAGAACATAAATCGAAACGTCAATCGAATCAGATCACTATAGACGCATCCGCTGGTAAGAGAAGAATGAATGCTAATTGGAAGTATTTACCAAGAAAGGAGAAAATTCAATTGGAATCGAACACTACAGATGACGGATGTCATGAAGTTATCTCATAGCTGAGTGCACTCATCATTCTCATTTCCGGATCAACGATTCTTCGCGTAGTTAAACTAATCTTTTCGTGCCTTGATTCAGGATGAATTCGTTGTATTCCGGAAGTTAATTTTTTCCGAATGAGATACGATCGATGAACATGTCTTCCCTCAGTCAATTTCTATCGAAATAGAATTAGAAAAGCATCCTTTATTTCAGTTCGAAGGCCGACAATCGGAGCAAATGTTAACTTAGCTGCTTGTCCGGGAATCGGGCGACGAGTCGGCGACTATCCAAATATTAAACCATTAGTACCCATTCGATATACTTTAACTACAAATAACAATAGTTCGACGTCGTCTTCGAATAATATTCGATCGAATGTATCTACAAAATCCGATATCGATATTCAAAAAGAAAATAAATTCAAGCAAATCATCGAACAATCGAATGTTGATCTGAGTATGAACACATTCTTATTCCTTTCACAGCTTCCTCGTCTTACTGTCACACAGATGAACTTCGCAAAGCAAGTTGGAACGGTATTCCAAAACAATACCGTGCACAAGCATGGAAATTACTTTGTGTACGTTCAAGACTTGTATTGTTTCGCTTATTCTCAAACGAATTTCACACGATATTTCAGGGTTATCTACCGGCAAAAACCGAACGACGTGACGATACTTTATCACGAAAACGCGATGAATATTGGTCTTATGTTAGTCAATATTACCACACACGTATGGAGATTGAACATCAGGATACATTTCGGCAGGTACGTGTAAAAGTTATAACGCATAAAACTTGTTATCCTCAGGCTAGAAGAACTACTTAGAAGTTCCAATGTAGTTCCTATGTCATAAATGATTTTCTTAAGCCTGATAAAATCATGCCTATATTAGTTTCTAATCCGTCTAAGTGCAGTAGATAATCAATTCTCTGGTGAAGAACAGAAACAGAGAAATGCTGACAATTCTTTCTGATTTAGATTCATATAGACATTCCGCGAATGAATCCTTTGATGCCTATATTTCAACAGACAGTAGTGCAAGAATTATTCGAACGTATTTTATTCATATGGGCGATTCGACATCCAGCAAGTGGTTATGTTCAAGGAATTAATGATTTGGTTACACCGTTTTTTGTTGTTTTTCTTTCGGAATTTATCGATAATGGTAAGGAAGAGCGAGAGAAATCGATGAAACAAAATAAATCTTTCCTTTTTTCGAATTAGATATTGAGCTCGAAAATTTTGATATCGGTTCTTTACCTGAACAAAACCGACGAATTGTCGAAGCTGATAGTTTTTGGACCACATCTTATTTACTTGAAGGTATTCAAGATAATTATACATTTGCTCAACCTGGTATTCAATACAAAGTTCGTACACTTGAAGAACTTGCCAAACGTATCGATGGTTTGTCTACAAAGAACTTATGCTTAACCTTCTTCTGACATTCATCTGTATAGAACCATTATATCGCCATTTGAAAGACCAACATATCGAATTTCTCCAATTTGCCTTTCGATGGATGAATAATCTACTGATGAGAGAATTACCTGTTCGATGTACCATTCGCCTATGGGATACTTATCTCGTATGAAATTCGTTGTAAATAAAACCAAAAACAATTTCTCGTCCTATTTTAGTCTGAACAAAACGGTTTTTCTCAATTTCATTTGTATATATGTGCCGCATTTCTCGTTCGTTTCTCCAAGGATCTTTTACGTGAAAAAGACTTTCAGGTAAGAAGAAGAACAACAACAACACATCAAGTCCATCGAGAGATAAAACCTTTTTCTAGGGAATTCTTCTTCTTCTGCAAAATTTACCAACACATTCGTGGACAAGCAATGATATAAGTATCTTAACTGCGGAAGCTTATCAATTAAAGGTCATGTTCGCCAATGCACCACGTCATTTATCAAGCTAGTGAACAGTTTTATCTTCTTCATTTCTTTTGTCTAGGTTATTCTCTATGGTTATCAATTCATTTATTCATTTTTGAATTATTTATGGAAATCTTTCGTGATATTTTCTTATCTTTCACATGAATTTCATGAGATTTTCGAGATTCTTTGAAAAGAAATCTCTACGAATACTCCTTTGAAATGATGATCATTTCTTCTTCTTTGTTATCTGAGCATTTATGCCATTGTTGGATTATTTGATTGTTAAATGATGAAACGATTTTTATGTGTATATAGGATGGGAATAAGAAGGAATATATTCAAATATATAAACGTATATCTACACTTAGTTTTAGTGTTTTCTTTCCTTTTGAGTTCAGATTTGCGTGTTAAGAATAATTATTTGTTATCATAAACGATGTTCGTTTCTCGGGGACTCATCAGTCTTTAGGGAACTCTTTATGTGAGAAAGAAAAAGAAAACTTATACAAATAGAAATCTTTGATTTCCCAGAGAGTAATTAACTGATGAAGTAGAAGCAATGCACAGTTTTATGGGTACAGCAAGTGGAAAATCCGAACATTGTTGAGCTATTTAAAAGACCGATTAGTTGTTGACATTTTCTATGCATAAAATCGACTATCAATATTTATTTCTTCTCTTTTTAGATTATTTCTCTGCTTGGTTACACAAATGTTCTAAACATAATTGCTCAAACATGGTTAGAATTTCCCGGAGAAAATCGTGTTTCTTGTGTGTTCACACCGTCGGGCTTTTCAATAAGAAGTAAAGTTAATAAAAAATGAAAGATAGATAGAAATATACAATAGAATAATCATGATCAATTGCCATCAAAAATTGCTTGTTCAGGTTTGTCTATGCATGTAAGCATGAAAAAGATTATCCCTAACGGCGTTGTCAATGACAAGACATAAGTAGAAGAAGGAGAAACGCAAGACGAGAAGGAAACTAAGCTGGTTGTTTGAAAAATGAGCTTACTGTTCGTTTGTCATACTTCCTGTTGAAGAAGAAAGAGAAAAAAAATGATCACCTCATGAAAAACTCGGCAAAGAAAAAAAAGCACTGGGAGGAAGAAACACACAGAAACCTGTGAATGTTCATTAGTTACAAACCGAAGGAAGAAGGATATGAAAGATTCTTTTTCATTCTCTACTATTTTTTTAGATAAAAAAAACGCTCTTTTGCTCTTTTTGATACTATCATTCAAACTCTTGTAGAATTCTAAGTAAGTGAACAAGTTGTGAACATTTGAGAAGTATTTTATCGTTTATTTAGCGAAATCAAATATGTCAACGCTTGCGAACAAACAGAAACTAGTTGAACAATTACGAGCTGAAGCGAACATCGAACGGGTTAAAGTGTCCGTCGTATGCAAAGATTTGATTAAATTTTGTCAAGATCATGAAAGCGGTGACGTTCTCGTTCGCGGTTGGGCCGGATTTGCGAAAGAAAATCCATTTAAAGAGAAACAAGGTTGTGTTACTTTATGACTAAGATACGCGGTGCTATTCATCTACTTAGTCAAGTATCTTCTGGGCGTATTAGTCCGTTATTTGCATCGTAGTTGGTATTGAACAGAACAATTTGGAATCGATTCGTTCTTCATCGTTTCTTTTTTTATTGTGTGCGTGTGCAATCTCAAGTTGATTATATATATATACAAATAACGTATCAGTTTATTATCTCGTTTTTTTTATCACCTTTATATGTTGTCGAGTGTTAATCTCTCTTCGTTTGTTGCTTCTTGTCCTTCTTTCTTCATGTTTTAATAGCTAATATTAATAAGAAAACAAATCATGAACACTAGAAACCATTTACATTCACTGACAAAAGAAGCACCGTCATTTTCGCCGATGTAATCGTTCATTTAATAGTGTCGGTACTTCTTTTCGAGTTCGGTAATGAAAACGAGTCAATGACGTGTTTAATTTCCTGAAGACAAAGAAATGAAAATCATAGTCTTGCTTGGAAACGATCTTACCATCCACTATCTTTTCGGACAGCTTCGTATGTTTCGTTGTGTGTCTGAGCGATATCCATATCGGCTACATCGATCATATAAAGATAATCCATTCCGAAATTATCAAACATACATTCGAGGGAAATCCGTCGTGGTTCGTAGTCGGAGGAAACTGGATGAGTCCATTCGATTTCCAAATAATCAACTAATGCGAGACTTCGATCTGCTACCATTTTTTCTAGAACTTCGATTTCAGCTCCTTCGATAGTGAATTTAATGTAAACATAATGCTCAGGTTTGAATTTTTCTAATATCCAACGAGAAAAATCAAGTGAGAGAACGCGTGTGGTGGAATTATGATCAATTCGTGACTTTTGTCCCATTTCGGTAGCATATGGCACTTCATCACTCTTTATCCATGCTGCTGTATTGTAAACAGTTTTCGTTGCTGATATCGGAAGATTTTGCTCGGCTTTACATGCGAAATAATTGATTGGATCTGGCTCGAACCCGATGATACTCAAATTCCCTGCATCGAGAATTTCTTTCGAATGAAAATAAAGAAAATGCTGAATATCACGACCATCTGAACATCCTAAATCAATATAATAGAATTGATGGAATGTGTTGTTTGTCTGACTTGTTTCTTTCTTCAAATAAGGTTCATAATCATAATAATACGCTTTTCTTGAGTTCGATATATCTTGTTCATCTGCAGGATTTCCCACTAATGAACGTATCAGCATCGTTTCATTTCTGTATGCTATAAAATCTATTGTTACTACGACATAAATCATCATTCCAATCAATAGAAGAATATTTAATGAATGTTTTCTCGACGACGTAGGTAAGATGTTCAAAGATTTCTTTATCTGAGAATGATTGTATCGCCTGTACAGTGAAATCAAGAAACCCATAGTTCAGCAAAACTAGAATAAAGAAAATTCAATTTATTCATTACTGCTCACAATGGAAAGATAAAATGAAGAATACCGTTTGAATGTTAATTATATATATATAGACATTAGTCATTTGTCCTACCGAGGAGAGTTATAAGCAGAGTGCCTCATGATTTTGAATACCTGTCAGGTTATACAAAGACTGGTATGAAAACGATAGCGACAATAGGTGAAGTGAAAAAAGTAATCATAAGGCACGCTTTCCCCACGATATTCGGAAGAAAATTTTCCGAGCAATTAATCACTGATCAGTTACATTACACCGTACTTCCCATACAAAAGTAATTTCTTATGAGTGATTTCTTTCTATCATGTTCGTCAGTCATCGAAAGATGGTTAAACGTGTGAATGTGCTGTGACTCCTTTATAAAAAGTGCTTTCATACTACGTTGGTATGAATTAACAAATTTGCTATTTTTACTCTGATGAGTCAACCAATGTAATTATAGCATTGGTTAGGTGAAGTAAGGTGACGTTTTCTGCATGGGTCAACAATTTTGATGCAGATGAGAAATGTCCAATGAAATTGTTTATTCAAATGAAGATTACAATGAAAGAATGCTATCCTAGAAACAAATCTATAAAGGGTGATAAGATTGAGAGGAAGTAGAATTAATTATATTTTTCATTTTTCTTCCTCTTCTTCAATTGGTTCGGAAATTTTCATATCGTCGTCAGATTCTTCATCGCTCTCACTTGCTGTCTCTCCGTCCTTTTCTTTCTTATCAACCATTGATCTTGCATTGTCACCATCCTTATTTTTATTTGTAGACGTTTGCACCTCCGTGTGTACATCCGATGCGATTGACGATGATCGGTTTTGATTATCTTCTACGCTTGACTCGTCAGTACTATTTTTCACATTGAATGATGGATTATTTTCTTCTCCAGTCGAATGTACAGACATTTTTTCATCAATATCAATGACAAATGCCGTGGCGATCGTTTCACCCGAACTTGGACCGGTATTATTCGAATCATTATTATCTATTTCAAAGAAAAATACATCAACTCGAATAAATTGATTACGACAAAAAAACCTATTACATGAAGTAACATTGATGATCAATCCTGGTGTTTCAACGGCATATGAGTTTGTTTTTGAACAGAACACTATAGAAAGTACGCCGAGTACAAATAATCTTAACAAAGCATAACATTGAATTTCGTTGTGAGTAATTTGGATACGTACTTGCAGTACATGTTGTGTCGAATGTTAGTGTTCGCATAAAAACAAGTGTTTTTATATGGTGACTGATAAGGTCAGTATGTTCATCGACATTCTTGAACAGCTGTTGCTTCGATGATTTCATTGATAATCATAGTAAACAAATACGAGAGCGATAGGCGAACAATCTTTATTTCATTTATCTATCAAGTGACTGCCGTAAAGGTCATGTAGAAAGCATGTTTTTTGTTGTTTTTCGTGAAATGTTTCAAAGAAAGAGAATGATGCTTTTCTTGTTATCTAGTCTATTTGATTATAAGAATCAGAACAAGACGATCACAAAAAACTCAATAAATCAAAATGAAAGACACGCGTGAGTAAAACTGATAAACGTGTATAAAAGAAGGAAATAGTTTTTGTTGTTGTCAACAGTAACCAATTTAATGAGATTGGTAGTGTGCTGATGACGACGATGAACTGCTTGATGCTTTGGATGATTCAGTATGTGTTGTTTTTCCAACAGTGACAGCAGCACCTTCAACATGGGTTTCACCAGCAGCTGCAGCCTTTGTTGTAATAACCTAAACACAAATGTGTCAGTTTAAAGTATCGAAAACAAATCTACGTACTGTTGTAGTTGTTGATTGAAGTCGGCGGGCAGCATCTTCTTGGCCAAGAACGCTGACCTGTTCGGTAATTTTTGCTATGAGAAAAGCGAGAAATAGAGATCGAAACAAAACACTTTCATATCGGATACTTACTGACTTGAGCGTTGCTTTGAGCTTGAGCTTCTTTAAGAACACCCTGAAAGAAAACAAACGGTTAATCGAAACGAGAGTGACAACGGAATATTCAACTGACCATTTTCAATCGGTTGGCTTCTTCGTTAAGATCATCGATACGTTTGCGTGCAGCCTCAAGAATTTGCTCTTGACGTGTATGAAGTTCTTTTTCGAGTTGGGCAAGTAAAGCAGCTTTGTCAGCATCGAGTTTGGCAACGTATTCTTGTAATTTAAGTTTGAAGTCATTTTCGATTGCTGAAAAAAAACACAACGGCATTTTCGTTCAAATACAAAACCAAGCAAATAGATCAGAAGAACTTACTAACAGTACGTGTGTTGGCATCAGCAAGGAGTTGTTGTTGTTGAACTTGTGTTTCAGCGACGACTTTTTTGATGGATTCAGTAACAGCTTCACTGATTTCTTCGGTACGTCTGCGTGAATATTCATCAACTTGAAGATGTGTTGATCCTGAAAAGAAAAATCATCGACAGTGATTTTAACATCTTCTAGCATTTTTTTTCTTAAAAACTTACCAAGACGAGCCATAAGATCGTTTATTTTCTTGGTATTTTCCATGCTGACCTTCGATTGACTTTCAGTTTGAACAACCGATTGAACATGTACATTTTCAGCTTGGGCTGTATGTACTTTGGCTGAGCCGGATGATGATGAGGCAGACATCGTAGAAGACATTATAGAATAGTTTGACTAAATCGATATGCGAGTAAAACGTTAAATGAAATTATGTAACTCGATACAGGCGAAAGCATCAGTTTATATACACTGAACGAACCGGCGACGTGTCGAGCCCTGGATGTCTTCCTTTGTTTCTTATAAAAACATAGACAATCGTTTAGTCCGCGTAATCACACGACTAAAATCTTCGTGTAGTCGACTTATAGTGAACTTATTCACATGCCTTAACAACGTGCTTGAATAAAGAAAAGACAAGAAAAGCATCGTTCGAGAAGATATTATAAGTACTAGATGTATCTATTACGTCGTTAAATCTGCTTAATTGGACTTTATTTATCTGTGATATTCAACATTGACCTGGATGATCTGATAATAAATAGCAATGTACAATTATAGGAAAAAAAAGAATAGATTTACCGAGAGAAAAATCACATTATGAAGAAGAAAAAACAGTTAAATATACAACAGACAAGGATAAGAAAATTAGAATGGACTTTGCGCTATCTGAACTCGACGTGCTGGTTTTCGTTTTGGTGTTGTCGTTTCCGATGATCGTCCGAATCTGACTCCGCGTCTTGTAACTTTGGTTGGACGATGCACCACTGATTGTGTGCCGAGAATATTGGCAAGTTCATCGAAATCCACTTCACCATGATGATCATCGATGACTTGTGTCGTATCATCCACAAAACTGTCATCTTCGTCATATGTATCATCGTCCATGGTCATGTTTGGCAATTGCGAATAAATATCTTCGATAGGAATAGCTCGTGGTGGCGGGCGATAGTTAATCTTTGGGCTTTTAATACTTTTCAAATAAACGCTGGTCATATCAATGTTGCCGACTTGAGTTAAGACTTGTCGATCGTCGATGAAATGATCTTGTTCGGTTTCGTGTTCGTTTTCAACTTCATCCGATGAAATTGTATTGGATAGATCGTTATCATCAACAGCTGCTTCATAATCGAGAAAATCCGATGCTAAACGTCGATGAAAGTGTCGTTGTTGATCAGCGTGAATGTCTTGTGCACTTTTTGTCTTCTTTCTTTCGATTGTATCCGGTGTAATGCCCGAAAGACGTCGCACGCGTTTTCTTGATGGCACTGGTCGAATTGGTGTTTCAAATTTCTCAGAATGACTTGTAATATTCATTTTAGTCGTTGCTTCTGCTATTGAACTAAAGCAAAAACAACTCTCCGGTAGTATCACATCACTCATGAAATATATCGAGTACCGGCCTTGTTTACATACAAATACTTACTAGAACAGAGATGTTCTTTTGCAATCATTGATAGAAAAAAATATAACAGAATGTATGCAACAAGAAAATTTTAGTGTATAAAGTAAACAATATATAGTTACATATTTCATAAAATATCAGTTTATTTTACAATGGTTTCATGAGAGTAAAACGCCGCGGAACTGAAAAACTTACGTGTCAAGTACATTGTTTGTTGCGTCATCACTGTTATCAAGATCATCAAAACTAAATTCTAAGTCAAATTTCGGTAATGTTGTGTCAGCCGTAGATATCGTTGATTGACACTGGGTGTTCACTCGATTTGTTAGAATCAAGACAGGACTTGGATTTGTAATTTGATTGGATGTTGATGATGGTTCTATGTGTTTATTAAATGCTTCTAATAGTTCGTCATTATCGATTCCATCATCATCGTCAAAAACATTTCTCGCTTGCGATCTCGCTTCATTTATTTGCAGGGTGGGTGATAAATGAGAAGTTTGAGATGCTTGAAAGAGATCATCGATCGTAATATTGAAGTTTCCAATATTATCCTCTTCCACTTCCTCTTTTTGTTCGTGCTGAGTCGGAACGAATGTTGGACTTGATGTTGGTGGCATAATCGTTCGTTGAGAATATACTTGTGTGATGTCAAATGCTGATCCAGCTAAATATAAAAACGAAAAGTGAGAAAGAATGGTTTTCATGACGACCACGGACTTGAAAATAAATCTCCACAATCAACTTCTTCGGCATGTACTTCTTCCTCGCGTGCTTGTACAAGCTTTTGTTGAATTATTGGCTGAAGATTCAGTAATTGATCACATTCTTCAGGCATTTTCGATAGATCAACGGGTGAACAAGTTCGTTTCGCTTGAATTTGTTCTTTTAATTTCGATCGATCAAATGGTGGTGGCATTTTTGGTCGATCGATAGTAACTGGTTCCACTGGTGTTGGTTGATCATCCATAGGCCATGTCTAAGATGTATCCGATCATATTCTTTTTTTTTCAGTATGAAAGAGATTCTTACATGAGATGGAATATCAACATAAACTCTTTCCGTTGTGTAATTCTTCATAAAATCCACGAATATCTTCGTTCGCGAGGAATGCATCGTTTGACTTTGAATTTCTCGTTGTTCATTCGACCATTTTTTCATTGCTGCTTTCAACAATGACGCCACTCGATCTTTCTACAACACAGAACTTCTGATCATCTCTCAGAAAAAATAAATGGGTTAACCTACAGCAGACATGACCGATCGATCATCATCATCATCATCATCATTGTTGTTGTCGTCATTGATGTCATTTAGTTGATAGTTTCGAGTCCAGTGGTAGAACTCATTATCAGTTAAGAGTTTATCTTTCCGAAATAATTTCAATAAACTTTCTGAACAGAAAAGAGAAAAGCAGACATTAAAATTGAAGATTTTCTTCGGTTTATAAACCTTGTTGCTTAGTTTTATTTATAATGGAGTTAAAATCTGCATCATTTGATTTGAATTTCTTTCGATTTTGTGGTTCAGACAGGTTCGCATCATCTGCCATTTTCACCATCATTTCTTGACAAACCGGTTGAAGATCGCTGGGAACCATTCGTAAATTATTGCGATACAACTCCAACATCTGTGCACCATCAACAATTAATTTCAAAATCCGTTTTTGTTGCATTTCACCTTCATGATACGTGCGTTCTTCTTTACCTCTATCAAAAGAAAAGAGATTCATATGAAAAGGATTAGAAGAAAACATACTCAGTCATGAGAAGAACAATTCGACCTTGTCGAGCACGACCTGTTCGACCCATACGTTGAACAAGTCGAATAGGTGATTTCAGTGCATCAAAACAAACAATCAAATCAACGCTACCAATATCTAAACCCTCTTCACCAATTGAAGTTGCTATCAAAACATTATAACCACCAGCACGGAATTCATTGACAACTTTCTTCTGCAACTTTTGATTGATACCCTCTAATCAACCGTGTCTATTTCAATAAAATTCTATCAATGAATATCGATCTCTTACGTCCAGCGGCATGTGATGATGCTTGACCGATAAATGCCATGGGCTTCACTAATGGTTGATCTTGATCGAGAAGTTCTTTAATTTCTCGGACACTATCACGTTTCTCACTGAAAATAATCACTCGTGTTTGATCGTTGGCTTTTGTTTTCGTACGTTCAAATGTTTGAAAATGTTCGACGACACATTCGCGCAGTTTAGCTAGCTTTGGATGACCTATTTGAAGACTTGTAGTGCGTCGCTGTTGTGTACTGACTTGAGACAAATCGAATAAGTTTTGTAACTGAGTATAGATGTCATTTAATGCACGGTTGTTTCGAAATGTTGCATGTAACATGCCGTTCTTTTTGTCCTCGGTCAATTTTTTCTTGAAAAAATTATACACCGATTGTAAGCCGTGTTTTTCCAGTTCATCGAGGGCGTGATAGAATGATATGGCAAAGAAAAGTGCACTTTTCGCTTCTTGATGTTGTTTATCCTGAATAGAAGACAATTTTTCTTAGAAAACGCGCTTTATCGATCGTAGTCTTACGTTTAGGTTAGCTGGTTTATCTTGTGTAATTCGTTTCATGGTCATGATTATCGATCCGTATGTGACATTTTCGGGATTCTTTTGGTAAATGACTCCTAATCTGGCTAGTGTTTCGACTGGTTGTTGAACAATATTTAAAATGACTCGTCGTACATCTTGCATCAGTTGATTTGGTCCAACAACGATTTTATCGATAATTTTGTCGAAACTGTATCTTTTGATTTCAGGTGAATCATCAGTGAACATTTCGATATGTGAAATACTTAGATTGTTGATCACATTTTGTACAGCCTATTTTAAATAAAAGGAATACAAAGAAAATTAATTGATAAATTTAATAATTACTTCAACGTTATTGCCTGGAGTAGCACTGAGAGCAAGAACGCGAAAGTCTTCACCGTTTCTCGACAATTCTTGAACGACCTAAGTTAAAGAAAATGAAGAACGATAGGTGAAAGTGTTAGTTTTACTTGACAATAAGCATGTTGTCCGAGTGCTCGATGAGCTTCATCGATAATTAAGCATCGAATTTTCGACCATGGACAGGTTGACTTCACCAAATCATTATTCAACGTTTGCGGTGTTAGAAAGAAGACTCTTTTCTCCAACCAGAGTCTTCGGCGTTCCTCCGGATTTACTCCGCCAGTCATCTCACACATTTCAGTCCTTCGAATCCCCATTACTTTAGCACAAGCATCCATCTGTTGAGCAACGAGTGGCTTTGTCGGAGCTGTAAAGATAATTTTACCCGTTGGATACCAACGACAGTAATTGTACATAACAACAGCAGCAATAAATGTTTTTCCCAGACCCGTTGGTAAAATGACAAGCGTATTGTGAAATAATGCTGCACTGACTACTTTGTACTGATATTCACGTTTTTCATAATTGGTTGGATAGATCCAAATACGACCTGCTTGTCGATCAAAATCTGGATACGTATGAGCTTGTTCATTGGCATTTGCAGGCGCTGAAATAGATGCTTGATAGGATTGCTTGGAATTTTGTTCGGCTTTATAAGATATTGGCCATTTGGAATTTGATGTCGTGTTTGCAGTTGATTTCGTTGTTTTTGAAGACGAAGGAGAAGTCAGATTCTTTTTTTCAAATTGTTCCATTGCAGCGAGTAATTCGACATCATCATCGTCGTCGTCATTTTGAACTGAAGATACTTTCCTAGTAATTGTATTAGTATTATTTGACGGTTTCGATCCGGTTGACGACCAGAATTGTCCAAGAGTTGTTTGATTTTTCGATACCGTCGAACTACTCGTTGTCTTCTTCATGTATCTAAAGTATCGAATGAGATAAAAACGAATGCATCGAGCTAATTAGCACAGTACCGCGAAAAAATGTCACTGTTGTGTTACAATCAATGAGTTACGATTAGATTAGAGACAATTTTTCATTATAAAAAAGAGCGAAATGATTTAGTTCTCAAATAAAGCCGTTCATTTGTCTCTTTAGATTCGACATGACAATTCGTTTTTTCTTTCTGTTCTATCTAAATGCTGATAGGCTCACTCATATGAACCAATAAGTGAATTTATCAGACAAGCAGTTGTTTTTAATTTTAACGTGAACAGTAATTTTTTGAATATGATGATGAAATTTTTATTCGAATTAGAATAAAAAAATGAAACATCGTGAGAATAAGCGTATGCAAGATAAATCTACGTTTGTATTCGTAGATTATGTCATATTGAAAGAAGGGACAAGTTGAATTTTACAACGAGGATGAGAACTGTCACTGTACATTTTTAGAGATATATGAACATGAGAATACTATATAGATCTCCTTTGTATGATATATTTGTTTGAATTTGCTCAGTCTTAGTGGATCGACAGAAGTACGAACACGAACATATCAGTAAATATACTTAGTCATCGATTTTTATAGATCATGTCATAAGAAGTGTGCACGGAACAAAGTGCTTTGATTTTCATCCAAATCATAAGTAGCAGAATGCATCTGCTGACAGAAGCCATAACAGTCGTCAAGCAGAAAGTATGTTGATATCTGTCGAAGGTTGTTTTAGTCTAAAACATCGTTTTATGAAAAAAATCAAAGAAAAAAATCAACAAATCGATAAAAGTGATAGAAAGCTGTCCGACCTTTGTCAATATTGATGAACGTCGGATAATACGATAGTTAAGCGATTTTTCTACTATAAAACAGATTCGATTAAAGTTTTACAATTAATACTGATCGATAGTCACCATGATATAGATGTAGATACGAGAGTGGTTGTTACTTTAACGTTTCTCGGTCGTCAATTAACACACGTACAGCTGTTCGATATACGGGATTTGTTTAATTCATACGCCTGAGTTCATCAATGATAATGTTTGATCTTCGTTGATATGGATCGCACCTCATGCAAAACATATCGTCGTTAAAACATGTCGCCAAAAAATGACTTTTACCTGCGGAATCAATCGAATAGATATTAACGAAGTGCAACTGTATAAAATGCGATTTAACAAACAACGAACAGTATTCGTTCTTTCCATTCTTTTCTATTCTCTTTCAAAAGATATGTATTGTGTACTATAAATGTTACGTTCTTTCATTCTGCTTGGAACTTTTCGAAATAGTACATCTTCTTCTCTTGTTATTGTATCTTCTTAGGTTTCTTTAATTGAAAGGCTCATATAAAGAGTCAACATTTTTTAAAGTGTTTTTGGGATACATAGTGGTCAAAATATTTAAAAAAATATATATATACGCTTAAGATAAAAAAGTTATTGATATTGGTAATTTTATTGAATCACAAGATGATTTTCTTGGTACAACTGAGGGTATCATCCATCCGCAGTTATCATCAATCCAACAATCGTCTGTCTCACTGCTGTCAATCATATCAAAATTTCGATTCTCATTTCAATACAAAATCCGCAATATGCATATTTCTTCTAAAGAATAATAAATGATTTATTATAAATCATGTGCATATTTGTGAAGGCAACAGGTTTAAGCACTATACTTTGCCAGGGGACACCGAGTATATTTTATAATGAAAGTTCGGAATGCATACATAGTTATATAATAGTGTATATTAATGCTGAATCGACTTCTCTGATTACGTACCATTTGAGATATATTGTAACTTGATACTAATCGTAGAAACGAAAATAGGCTTTTTTCTCTTCCTTTGGTGTACTTGATATATGTGATAATCGTTTAAAGATATGAAAAAACGCTTTTGGAGTAAAAATATCGCGATTCTGTCTATGATGTAACGTAACGGGGTTCACAGAGAACTATTTGAAGTATAGATGCAGTTACATAATCCTATTTTTATCTTTGTCCTCAAATTTTTTAGAAGTATAAAAACAGCGCACAGATTCATCGGCAAACTATTCTATTTACATACAAAAAAACGATATGCATTCACTCACGATTGTCGCTATTTTAATTGTGGCTAACTGTTATTTTACATTGGCGAACCCCATTTCAAATCTATTTGGTGCTGTAGACACTGAAACACCGCCATATGATGTTATCAGTAAAGGTACGAAATATGAAGTTCGTCGTTATCGATCACAATTATGGGCACAAGTAGAATATACTGTTGATGCATCAACAGATTTTGGTGATAAATTATCGATCGGATTTCAACCATTATTTCAATACATAACGGGTAAAAATGAAAAAGAACAAAAAATTCCCATGACAGCACCAGTAGTTATGCAACAAGTAAATTCTGATTCTACTCGCCGACGAATGGCATTCATCATGCCAGCAAGTGAATTTACAGAACTTAGTCAATTACCAAAACCAACAGATTCAACTGTTAAACTCATTGCTGTCAATGAACCTTTAGCTTTGGCTTGCATCACATTCAACATGGGTATCACAAGTAAACGGGTTGATACACGCGAAGAAGAACTTCGTCAAGCAACAACTGCTGATAAAATTCAATTAGTAACTGGCCGTGAAAATGTTCGTGTTGGTGGTTACAATCCACCATGGACATTACCTTGGTTTAGAAAAAATGAACTCTGCATTCCACTGGTTAATCAAGCTTAAGTAATCAAAGACTTGCGTGTTTTCTACTGTATTGATGTATAAGATTAAGAATTTAATAAAACATTGTAGATTGTGAAAGTACTTTTTGTAGTTATCGCACATACAGGCGTCGCTACCTTTCATGAAAAAAAATCTTGTCCGCTCTTTGAGTTGGTCGATGATACAGACGAATCAATTTATTTGCTTCGAGTACATACGTGCGCACACACCTAGATCGAATCTATCTAATTCAGATTTAGATCATATTTCATGTTATTCCAATTCATCCGTCGCCTTTCAACCTCTCCATTAACTCGTGTTCGTCATCCTAAATTGCGTCGATCGACACATTATGCGACTCTAACTGATAAAGATGTCAACTTTTTCGAAAACTTGCTTCCTCGTGGCAGCGTGATAACAAATCCTGACGATTGTGCACCGTACAATATAGACTGGATAAAAACATGTCAAGGACAATCTCAACTTGTCCTACGACCGAAAACTGTCAAGGAAGTTCAAGCTATTCTTCGTTATTGTCATGAACATCAATTAGCTGTATGTCCACAAAGTGGAAATACTGGCCTTGCCGGTGGTTCAGTGCCAGTCTTTGATGAAATCGTTCTTTCATTTACTTCGATGAATTCGATCGGTGACTTTGATGAGAACAGTGGTGTTTTAACTACGGACGCTGGCTGTATTCTACAAACATTGGATACTCATGTACGAAAGTTTGGACATACAATGCCGATTGATTTGGGTGCGAAAGGCTCATGTTTAATCGGTGGAAATGTTGCTACGAATGCTGGTGGATTACGTGTTGTTCGTTTTGGTTCACTTCGTTCGGCGGTTCTCGGCCTAGAAATCGTTTTAGCTGATGGTAGTCTGTTGGATTGCTTAACATCATTACGAAAAGATAATACCGGTGTTGATCTTAAACAACCATTCATTGGTTCTGAAGGTATCTTAGGTGTGATTACACGTGTAGCATTAGCATGTCCATTGGCAATGCCTGGTGTTGGACTCGGATTTTTTGCTTGCTCATCATTCGAACAAATTCTGTCTACTATGAGATTAGCGAGACGTATCTGTGGTGAAACACTATCTGCCGTGGAATTTCTTGATGAATCAACTTATAATTTATCGTTAAAAAATTTAAAACGAGCACAATCACCGATCGAACCAAATAAATTCTATATTTTAATCGAAACTATGAGTTCAACGGAAGAACACGCGAAAGCAACATTGGAAAAACTGGCTAACACCGCGTTAGACAAAGAGTTTGTCACTGATGGCACTTTAGCACAAGATTTAACGCAATATCAAGATCTATGGGCAATACGTGAACGTGTTCCTGAAGCGCTCGTTGCTGACGGTTACGTATTTAAATACGACTTCTCTCTTCCACCGTCTCGCATGTATAAACTAGTCGAAGAAACTCAACAACGTATGAAGCCTTTTTCGAATGTTCGAAATGTCACCGGTTTTGGGCATCTAGGTGATCAAAATCTTCATTTGAATATTACTGTTAAAAATGGATATTCCGATGAGATTAAGCATGAACTCGAACCATGGTTATACGAATGGGTTGCGAAAGAACGTGGATCTGTTTCAGCTGAACATGGTCTTGGTTTACATAAATCGAAATATCTTCAATTGAATAAAGGCGAACAGTCACTAGTATTGATGAAACAAATGAAGAAAATGTTCGATCCAAAATGTATTCTTAACCCTTACAAAGTTTTACCTTATCAAATAGATTAGATTGTTTCTGTTTCTTGTAATCTACACCAAGATTCACTATTCACGAGACAAATTTCGATGCACAGAATGAAACCTTCTCTACTGACCTATAGAAAGAAAACTTACCAAGGGCACATTTGTTTTTCATTTGATTGTCATATTGAATAAACATGTCAACACATTGATAAAAATCATGATAGCCGCGATGAGACTGACACGAGTTTCTTCTTCTGTGTCTAAGAAATAAAACTAAATTTCTCAAAATTCTGTCAGTTAATTTGACAATAACATCAATCAACAGATTGTCAATAAAGTAGACTTCGTTTCTGATCTAATCATCTCGCGACTGGATTTAATGAAAGTATCCTTAAGAGAAAAAGAGATCTTCGCCTTGATAATTCGTTACAGATTGTTAACGAGAAAATGTAGGATGATATATTTATCTATTCACTTGATGAAATTTTGATATAAGTGAAAATGATTAGATGAAGGTCAAAGATATGTTCGGTGACATTTTCTCGTAGAGAGAAATATCCACCTGACAAACGAGATTTAAGTTAATGTCATCTATTGTATCATTTGAAATTGACTTTCATGGTCATGTCACATTCGTTTAGAAAAATTCAACTTTTAAGATTCAAAGAGAACTTATCAATGATTTATTTCAACGAAATCTTTTTATCACAGGGAAGAAAATGTATTTTATGTAACTATAGACGCATACGGTTGTTCAAAGGATGTGTCATACGAATGTAATCGTTTTCCATGAGATAGGTAAAAACGTTTCATTATTAACTTCATGGTTATTATGCGCGATGAGGGAAAGCCTTGATAACTGCTTTCATTACGAGCAGTAGTTGTCTTTTTAACAATAATGTCTAAGAAGTTACTATTGGTATTAACTATATGAAAAGGGACTGAACTTATGTTGACTTGATTTATATTGTGTCTGACTCTTTCCAATGCAATCACACTGCTCGTCGATCTTGTGAACTGATTCTTTTTTTGCTCTAGCTCCTATTCGTCATCGTTGAGCTTAGTCTACTCTGGACAGTAATCATTTCGTCTCTTCAGGCCTACAAAACGGAAGCTATCGTCTGAAACTGAACTAGCTAATCAAATCTTTACTTGAAACCGCACGTTCACATTGAAGGTTTGTGTGAGTAAAACAGAAAATGGAGAGCATATTGAAAAAGATAGAACATGCTATTTGGAGGGTGAACTATGACTTGTAACGGTTAATCGTGAGCGGCCGACAAACGACTAATTGTTGGTCTGAGAAGTTTCTAATGAACACAACTGGTAAATGTCGATGTTTGTGAAGCCACCAATGAGTGCGATTCGTCAAGAAAAAAGTATCTTCATTGAAAAGTTGCAAGTAACAGATTGTATCGATTTGTGGGAAGCAGAATTCTTTATTTAGAAGAAGAGCCGTTTAGAAAGCAGAAGTTTTTCAGCAGAAATAGCGAGCATGTTGTTCTCTCTCGCTTTTCAGTCGAAAGTCAGGCGAGTCACCTTCAACGAGCGTCGTTTGTGTTTAGAATTATTTCATAATAAAAAAAAGTTGAAGAAGGCTAAGAAAAAAATCTTATGTAAGGAAATTTGCTTAGACATAGACTCGGCTAGATGAGAATATATTCGGCGGACTCTACTAGACAATCTTGTGATTTTTTCAGAAGACGGTCAGCGAACCCAAAAAATGAGCGTTACTCGTATCGCATATGAAAAATTATCTCATCAATTTGGGTTTCTTTGCAAGCATTTCACCCACGACTAATCCAAAGATTAGAAGTCTAAATCGATGGAAAACTGGATTTTAGTTGATTTTGCTGATGACAATCTCGGTTATTCTAGTCATATATTCATCATTACATGAAAATACTATCACTGAAACCATCGAACTTACAACAGTATTCGAGCATTTGTAATTATCGGCTGAATATTCCACAACATGACAATATTTTTTGTACTTTAATAGCAATAAGTTATGATACTTTTATTTAGAAATTAATTTCAGAATATTATTGAATTTGTTCAAGTACTTTTATTACATTAGAATGGATTGAAGATGTGGAAACTTCACAGTAAGCAATACCCTGCGATCTATTACAAAAGGCAACGAATCAATTCGATTGGAGAATTCGGGCAGTCGGCTGATGACAATTGTTCGTTCGAACTGGAATGTCTTTTACGAATTCACATGTTGTAATCAATGTTTTCTTTGAATTTATGAGTAAACTTCTGCGCGACGTCTTACCTGCACCACAAACGTATTGTAAAGAGAATTGTTCATGTGCCACACAACCAGGTTGTTCAAAATCCTCCATTTATTCATTTCCAAATTTCAATGGATCCTTAGTGAAATCCATCCGAGGATTCCGATTTGGATGTCGACCATTAGACGCTTATCTTCAGTCAGGCTTCGCTTGTCTGTACGGTGAGACTTGTATTGGTCTCGTACGAACATCTATGTATTTTACTTAATCATTGCGATTCAAAGTACGTCACTCGACTTCTTCATTCCAGAAACCCAATCGAACCATTGAAACAATTATGGAACAGTTGTTCATATCCGATTTATTTGATGAAATCTCCTTCGAGAATTATTTCAATGTCTGTGCTCCGAAAAGATGTCAATATTGTTATGCAATGAAATTTGATCGAATCTGTATCTTGACAATTTATTTCCTTTGTTTGAGGATTTGAGAAAAGGATTACATATATTTGTTGCTCGTATGGTACGCATAATAGCAAAAATCTAAAATTACTGCCAAAAGAGAGATCGAGTCAAGCCAGAAGTACTGTAATTAAATATATTTGTCGAGATTCCAAACAATAATAATGATGGAATCGTGATTCTTTCCGAAAGAGCATAACATTTTTTTTCCTTTAATAATTCTTCTCTAAAATATCTATATTTCAGCTCGAAAATAAATCCGTTGAAGAAGTGAATGGAAGGTCGGTATCAAAAGTAGTTATCAATCAAATCGATGTGTCATTTTCTACTAGAATGAAAAGACCAAAAGAAAATGTCTTCCTGGTTGGACTATGTTTGTTAGCAGTAAATGCAATAATCACAGTTCATATCGTATGGTTTTTGGGGAAAATCACTAACCAAAATTAGTTTTACTCCTTCGACAAATAACAATGCTAGTAATACACAATTGATCCCAATAATAAATGGTATGGTTGTAAAGTATCAAATACTTGAAAATCTTTTCATTTTTTAGTCTTTAGTGGCATAACTTTGCATTGTCAACCTCAAATATATCGTACTGATCACTCTCCAAAATCATTCGTTACCAGTGATTTCAGTACAGATTTCATCCTTGATTTAGTTGTGACTAATTACGAAGATCATACATTGAATGTATTGTTGGGTAATGGACTTGGAAGATTTCAAAATCAGTAAGTGTATCTAACAGGCAATGGATCTTATCCATGGGGAATCGTAGCTGTCGATATGAACAGTGATACACTGTTAGATTTGGGTATGTCTTGATCTTTTTAAAACTATCTTCGACAATCTTAGAAACATCGTTTGTTTTTGCCATTGATTGAATCTTAAAAGTCAAACTATAAGCAATGCTTTCGCTCATAATTTTATACTTTTATAGTGGTTACTTTATCTGGAACGACTACTTTTGCTATCTCACATGTTTGCGTTCGATACTATGAATGCCACACCGAGTGCGATTGAACTGCTTGATGTAGATATTAGCGGAATTCTTGATATGGCTGTTGGGAATCAGCAAACAATATACTATTCTCCGAGTGAGTTTTGCCGCTATGTGATTACTGTATTCGAATTTATTCTGGTTCAGATGCAGTATTGTATCCTGTATATCGAAATCGAAAACTCTATGATATCTTCGTAAACACAGGTAATATGTCAAGTGTAGTCGAATATAGTTTCAATCGTCGTTGCTGATTCGAATAATAATGATGGATATGATGATTGTCGATGCAGAAACAAATGCTATTCAAGTTTTGTTATGTGGAAGTTGTAATGAATAATTCCCATCTTTTGTTCGATGTTGTCGTCATCTCGCGAAAAATATGATCATTCTATATATTAATTACTATTCACCTTCAGTCACACTTCTTAACTAAGTTGCAGGAAGAGTGATTTTCCGCAAGAAGTATCGGATTTAGATGAGTATTCTTTTTAAATATTACAGAAGAATGAAGACTTGCATTCTCCATCTGATACAGGTGCTCAAATGAAGGTGATTTCCCACTATCAAAGAAAAAACAGAACGATGGTAAATTCATGCCAAAAATTGAGCTGTATATTATTGCACCCTCTAGAATGATCGATTCTATATGCTACATGTAAAACAGATAAAATAAGACTTTTCTCAAAAATAAGTGATATCCACTTATAGAAATCAAGAATTTACTGGATACAAATGTGATGACTATTGTAAAAACAAGTTGTGTCAGTCGTTCTGGATGATATTTCTCTAGTTTTCTTCTCTTTTTCAAATAAACGTAGTACTGGATTAATTGAAAACGAACCCGACACATCCAAGACCAAGAATAAAAACCGTCGAGTTTTATCTTAGCTAGATTATTCATAGGATTCGCTAAGCTTCAAGCAATCATTTAATTCTTGAAAGTTTTCTTTTATTGCAAGTAAGACACCAACGCATAATCACATTGAATACTAATTGATAATCAAGCATTAAAGAATTTAATATTCTCTTTTTTTGGAGGATTTCATTCATTTACCATTTTATTAGTACTAGAATTCTAAAGAAATCTGTAAAGATCATGACTTTGGACATTGAATTTGCACTGAATACAACTGCACTTGTAATAGGTATACAAGCATGTCCGGTAACAACAGTGATTTTGAATCGAATTCTCTAAAACATCTGTTATGATTATGATCGTATCAAAAAGCAAGACCGAGCGATCATCGGTCACTGTACAAATCTTTATGTATCGTTGAAAATATTTTCAATACCTATGTCGGCGAGTACGAACCCGATCCAAAAATAAGTCATTGGAATTTGATAGAAAGTGAAAGCAGGAATTCTTTGAATGAAGGCAGTAACGGAAGTCATCCGATTTTCTCCAGAACTCAAAGGAATCGACCAAAACCAGTCACAGTATTCGTTTCAAGAATTCCTGTTTTCAATTTCTATCAATCTCATGTTTTTCCTGTTGGTTCTTGAGGGAATCACACGAATACGAGTACCAGAATCAATGATCTCAGTAGACTATACACGAACAAGCTAAACTCTAGCGCCCTCTTTCTTTAGCTAAATAATAAATAAACAAATAAATGATTTTTACGAAAGTATTTTATATTTGAAGAAAAAAATCACATTTTTATTCTCATATAAATTAGTGTGAGATTTCTCAGAAGCAAGATGAGGCTCAATATATGAACTGACTAATGAAATATTAAATGAATGATAGAACCAAAACTGGTTGATTTATGGTTATCAATTTCAATCTTTTTATGAACAATGGCTTCTTCAATAACACCGGATGGAAACATCTCTCTTGCTTCTGTCGCCCCGGGATCGAATAATAAACAGAACGCAGTTAATGATGTAGTAGCGGTGAAAACAACGATTCCTGGAACGCTGATTCCTGAAGCTGCATTCCGCTAATTTCCGACGAAAATATACAGGAAGCCGCCGTATTCTCCGGCTGGGAATGCGGCATAAAACTCCGATAATTGTGTCCAGCTAAGGGTTTTGACCAGTTCCGAGCAGAATTAATTAAATCAAGTCTTTGGATCCTGGAATACTGCTTCCACGGAATGTCGCGGAACTGATAGTTTTTCTGCCGGGTTGTTCGACCTGGGAAGTCTATACTTGCGTTTGATTATTCTTTTAATCAAATAATGTTCAATTTAGTTGGCTTCAAACTCGGCAAAATTATAAGTGTAGAAGATAAACGTCATTATGTTGCATTATTCTTTTTCAAGTTAGAACTAAAAAAATTGAACTTATTATTCTCTTTTCTGTAAGAAAGGGTTATAGCGACATAAATACAGTCGTGAAAATGCATAAAGTTTGTTTGTTTGCATAATCCAATCAGATTGCAGCATATTATAAATCAATGAAATTTATCTATAATCATCAAAGATTGACCACTGATGAGGTAACTGAGGTCGAGGATCTCGAATCCGATATCAGTTCTTCGAGACTTCAAACAGCTAATTAGTTAATTATTAATTGGGCAATGAAAAATTTTTTGGTTGTTGAGTAAGACTCGACCGAAGGGTAATCGGCGTCGAAGATATCGAATCTGGTATTCGTTTTTCTGTAGAAAAATTCTGTTCTGTTTTTTCAGAAAAAGTACGATTTTTTGCAAGGAAGATTTTTTTGTGGGCGATAGTGTTTGAAGCAGCAATATGTAGAATAAAAACAAATAGCTGATTAGCGTCCGCCGGCTGGATACTCATACTCTCATCAGTATATTGATAACATTACAATTATATAAACAGCTATATTACACAAACATTATCTGCTGCTAACTACTCGAAATAATAATTACTTCCTCTAACAAATGCTGTTTTGGGCAGTCACAATGGCACAACATTGGTGATTCATTAACAGGGAATGAAAGGAAATGGTTTGATTGAATTTGAAGGGGATTTTAAGCTAGATGAAAGAATGAAAGTTGGACATGTAACGGCTAGCCGCGAGTGGCCGACCGGAGGTAGATCGACGAACGACCAGGAGTTTGTTTGGGTGGCTTAGAAGAGATAAGATAAGTGTAAGTAAATTGACTTTTGATTGTAAATAGTGGGAAGAGAGTCGATTAGTAAATCTTTAGAAACAGTGTTCCTTTTGCTTACATCTTTGGACAAATGAATTGAAAGCAGTTTGACATCAATAAAGTAGAAAAGGATTAAAAGAAAAGAATGTGCATAAAAGTGGCTTTAAATCGAAGCGGATTAGAGTGAGATACACGTTAGAGTTTTTATTTGAGTCTTGTAATTCTTTCAGAACAGGGTCAGCGAATCCAGCAGATGAGCGCTACTTGTTGGTAGTAGCAAACGAAACAATTAAGTTTATTTTTGACTCAGATTAGCAAATACATTCAATGAAAACTAATTTACAATAAAGGAAAATATGCATTATAATCTTTCAAGCCAAGAGATATAAGTAATATCAGTTGTTCCAATCTCAAGTCAGGTAAGATGATGCTATTGAACGATTTCATTCGACTGAATTACTACCAGATGATTTCTCCACATTATTTGACTGCGGAGTAGTATTCCAAATACAAAAGGTTTTTTACCAATGGAAAAGCTTTAGCTATTCTAAGAAAAAAGAACATATTCAAAAGACGCCTAGTTAGCTACATATAGCTCAATAACGTAATTGAACACGGTATTTGTAAGTATATTGTCAATATAGCAAACCTTTCCAAAGTCAAAAGGGTAACGTATATACATGATATGTAATTGAGAAACGACGGGTAATAACACCTGATATTTCGTGATATCCAATATTCATGAAATTTCATTTATAAGATGTATTGGATTCATCCCATGTTGTCTGTTTTTAATTCCCTGAGAACGGATGACGTATGTATACGTCTGGGTTGAAATCAACTCATAATTTATTTGAGTATACTATTTACGATATTTTAATGATCTATGCCACTATATATATCTCACTAATGCATTATACTATCATTCGTATAGTGACCTCTTTCATCTTTTTTCTTTTTGTAGTTATATTCATCACTTCTAATTTTTCGCTATGTCATAGTCCACCGCTATCATTTATCGTCTATTTTTCATTTATATTCGCACACATTGTCTCTTGCATCCACCAGAGTGTGTAAAGTTTTGTTTGCTCTATTAAAAATAATCCTGACCTCAAGGGGTTAATGTTACCAGTGAAATCAAATCGTGGAAAACAATTTTAGTAAGAGGGACTATGAATGCGCATCAATTAAGGAATAAAATAGATTTTCAGGTAAATCACATGAGTAATCTGTATTTCAGCAAAGGAAAACCGATGCTGAAGAACTAGAACAATGTAGTTCCATTCATTCCATAATTTATTGCAGAAAGCATAGAGTAAAATATTATGAAACCTATATAACATAGCACGCTTTACATAAAATAGTATCCTCCACAGCCAAATAATACATCAAGTACTATTTTTGCCCTTCGTTGTAACTGCTCGCATTTGTATATCACAGTTATTATATTGTAAGAAACTAATCGGAAGTTAGCTGATAGCAGGGCTATGGATGTTTTAAAGTAAGATACTACAGCGTTCTTGTAGATTTCATAATTATCGTTAAAACCATCTGTTCAGGGATATTGAAAAGCGGTTTAACTTTTCCAATAAGCTAAACGTCTTGTTTCCTAAGAGAATCAATAACATTTAGTGTTTCGAAGGTTTTCCACGTTTTCTTACTTATTAAAATACCATGGGGTAATCAATTCATCAAAATGAATTGGCAGCAAATTGTTAGAGCGCCTCGATGAGGGAGCTGTCATTCTATTTATATGAAAGATGGTGAATGTTCTAACTCACCCTTCAACACAAAAACCAGATACGCAGTTTAGGGATAGCAATTTAACTTAACTTTAAATGTTCTAGTTAACGTCACCTCTGCAGTAAACCGTAGCTCAATTTTATAGTTTTTGGCTTTAAAAAGAAATCAAAGATCATGTGACTGTTTTTCCAGGTTGAGAAACGATCATTTGTGTTTTTGTTTTATCTATCATCGAATAAGATTTGAAAAATGAAACAAATACACTGATGGATGCTGCATGAAGCTCTATCAACAAACTATATCGTCGAACTTATTACAATCATCTGTTCTTTTTAACTAAAAAGCGTCAAATGTTGCAAAACGATCAGTGAAAACTGACTGGGTAACATTTAGTGTTCTCGAAGACAAAACATACATAATCAAAACAGATCTCTAATCTAAGCTGTACAGTTTTTATATTCAATTACAATTTTTAGTTAAAAAAATTAATTTAGAGATGTTAATTCCTTTTCATGGAAATAGAATCGGTTTCCAAAGGAGCCAAAGCCATAAAAGATGTCCTGTTTTCAATTTTTTAATTTACCATTGTAACTGTGAAAACAGAATTCACTGCGCATACGTATTCTAATGCCATCTA
>CAJNOJ010000353.1:0-96926 GCA_905250025.1 Adineta ricciae | reverse complement strand
GAAAAGTAGACGTCGACCTTTCTCTGGACCTCGGGAAGGATCGTGGAAAGTTTGGTGGCGATAGCTATTACAGGGACTGAATGCATAGCGAACAGACAGACAGACAAACTTTCTTCTTTATATATATAGAAGATAGATAGATGTATGTGTTTATATCATACGAAGAAAAGATTGAGATTGAGATGTAAAATAAGTCTGATTGATGAAGTAAAATTGTATTTCATTTTAGATGTTAACTAAATTCATTCGTCCTGTTGTACCTAATGGTATTTCATCAGCATTGATCATCAATCGATCATTATCCATTTCAAATAGATTCTTTCAAAGTACAACAACATCAAAGTCATCAAAAACAGGTTCGATTCAAATCGATTCATTTTGTGGTTTTTTAATTGAAATTCTATTTAGATGAGAAATCTTTAGTTGAAAAAAGTAAAGAAGAAAACGTTTTACGTGTTGAAGATTCATTAAAAGATTTATCATTAGTTCAATGGCGAACTGAATATAATGGAAAACGTTTATGGCCACATGATCAATGGCCTGAACGTGATTTAGTTAATTATCCACCATATAAATTACGTGAAGCACCAAATCCAGTTCGTTGGTATTGTGTACCTGAATCATGGTTTAAATTTTTTATGAAAAAACTGGTGTTACTGGACCATATATGTTTTTCTATGGTTTACTTGTCTATGGATTTAGTAAAGAATATATTGTTTTATGGTATGATTTCACTGAATATCTTATATTAGCTGCTGCTGTTATAACTGTTGTTAAAAAGTAAATCATCATTTTGATTAGAATTTCAATGATTAAAAGAGAAACTTTTTATTTAGACTTGGTCCAACAGTTGGTGATGTTTTTCGAGGTTGGCATCAAGAAGAAGTTGATCGATATACATCAGTAGTACAAAATTCCAAAGCAATGGCTGGAAAAATGTTACATGGTTATGAAGAATCATTAGAACGTGCAAAAGGTGTTGGACAATTAGCTGATGCACGAAAAGATATCGTTCATATGGCACTTGAAGCAGCATATCGTGATCGAATGAGACAAATGTATGAAGCTGTTAAACGTCGATTAGATTATCAAGTTGCTTTACAAAATGCACGAAAAGATTTTGAAAGAACAAATATGATTAATTGGATAACAAGTGAAGTTAAGAAATCAATTACAAGTAAACAAGAACAAGATGCTTTACAATCATGTCTTCAACACCTTAGACAAATGGCTTCACAAACAAAATAAAAAAAGACATTCCTCTTTCCGGTCATACAGTAGTTATCTTGTCATCCCTTTCATCTTTTCTTTCTCTCTCGAGATTGTAATAGAAAATAACAGAAACACAAGTAGAAAAGATGTTTTGTATTTTTCCTTTGATTCTCCGTTCGTTTTTGATTATTTTTCCAAGATCTTGTAAAAAAAAGATACAATACATTAATGATTTCATCTAAACAAGTGATGTAGTATTTATTTGTATGACGAATATTATTTTCAATTTCAATGAAATTACATATTTCTCATGATATTAGTATTAGAAATATTTGAAAAAAAGTTCCTTTATTTTCAGTAGTGACAAAAAAGTTTTTTTTTATTATGAACAAAAAATTTTCACCTGAGAACACAAAAAAGTTTTTCCTGGGAACATAAAAATCTTTTTGTTTGAGACCAAAAATAACACATGTTCAATTATTTCTTTTTAGAAGAACACTTGCAATGATGATCTAAACGGTTAATAAAAATACAGGTTTGTTATTCTCTTTTACATTTACTTACGGTGCCTGTGAGACTCATTAATTGGATAAATAATGAGCAATCAATTCTTGTGTTTTGTTTCTTCATTTCATTGTTTTGTTTCTTCATTTCTTTGTTTAGGGTTTTAATCCCTCCATTCATTTTTCTTAGTTCATCAGTAATTGCATCAAGTGGTTGGATTGGTGAAGTATAAACTGATGGTACAGATAAATTAGATGGCGTACTGGCACCATTGGTTGCGTTTGTGCGGAATGATGCGTTGTTACCAGTAAATGATAAATGTTGTGAATGACACATCTGTTCATTGTCACTAATTTCGTCGTCATTGCTATCACCCATTTCTTTTAATTATTTTGTACTTAAATATAATGTGTGGATAAAAATTGATGATAGTAAATAACAAGAAGATGTATATATTAATTTGAAAATGCACAAAATATCAGGCAGATAATGATGAGTGTATATGTATAATGTTAGAGCACAAAGGAATTACTACCATTGAAAATGATTGACGCCCTGTGCAATGTATCATTTGTCAAGTCAATAGAGAAAAGAGGTCGCTTATGTATGGTCCACGAAAAATGATCGAATGAAAAATACTCGAAAGAAAATTTTGATTGTCGTTGATTTATCGATGCGAAAACTGATCAACAAAAGAATAATCACTTAATTAAAATAACAATTGCGCGTTAAGAGTACTACATTGTTTATACAATTAAATTAGAATTCTATTACTTTTCGTTTTTCCGCTTATGTAATTTGTTCCTAAAGATTTATTTCATGTCAGAAAAAGGTTGGAAAAATGTTACATGGTTATGAAAAGTCATTAGCACATGCAAAAGGTGTTGGACAATTAGCTGATGCATGAAAGGAAATTGTTAATATGGCACTTGAAACAGCATATCGTGATCGAATGAGACAAATGTATGAAGCTGTTAAACGTCGATTAGATTATCAAGTTGCACTACAAAATGCACGAAAAGATTTTGAAAGAACAAATATGATTAATTGGATAACGAGTGAAGTTAAGAAATCAATTACAAGTAAACAAGAACAAGATGCTTTACAATCATGTCTTCAACAACTTAGACAAATTGCTTCACAATCAAAATAAATAATTATTTATTCAAACATCTTGAAAGACATTCCTCCATTCATATTGATTCACTAGAATTTCTTTCAATCCTTTAATCCTCGTTTTTTTTGCCGAATTCTAGTGTAAAATAACAACAACAAAAAACAAAGAGAAACGATGTTTAGTATTTTTCCTTAGATCATTCGTTCGTTTTTTTAATTTTTTTCGAAAGATCTTGTAAAGAAAAGAAATAATATACTAGTGATTTCATATAGACTAATATAAAATGCATTATATGTTGAAAATGTTTATTCAGTTGACACATTACAATAAAAGAAAAGATCGAAATACACAAGTCGAGATTTTGTTGGTCCCTCGAAAAATAATAAGAATGTATCAAAAGATTGACGAAATGAAGAATATGTTTATCCAAAATCATGTGGAAAATATCAAATCACTAGTATTCGTGACTGAGCTTTTTTTCCGTATCATTCATTTGAAAACACATTCGGATAGTTTTCTTTTTAACTTCATCAAAATTATAACAAACAAAACAGAAAACAAACAATAAACTATTTTAATATGTCTGTTTTTTGTATCTTTTATTTTAGATTTTCCTGATCTTGGAACAAATGTATTGTTCTTCTTTTTTTTTTGCTCTTTTCAATAAATAATCCAATGTCTAACAAAAGATAAATCTGGTAGAGTATCAGCTGATATTATTAATCGAAATATAGGTGGAATTTATGCAAGTTGAAATCGATCATATGCAAACATTTCTTGTACAACATTCTGTGATATCTAAGTGCTCAAATCGAAGATCATATATGATTTCTGAGAAGAAGTTCTTTTGTTTCTTTTATTAACTTTTTTCTCAAATGAGATTTACAAAGATTATGTTGAACATGAGAATTTAATTTGAATGCTGTTTCAAGAATATAATAACGAATAGTAAATGAGCATGTTTTTTCAACGATTTGCTTTCATAAAATGAAGAAAAATTTCGATGTACAATCACGTTCTAATCATCAATTGAACGTAAGCAAGATCAATCGAGTAATGCAGAGGAGAAATGTTGTGCAAAGTGTTGCACGATTTTTATTTATTAATAAATTCATTATTTCAATTTTTTTGAACACGACGAATTCGTTCGATTTGTATTGATTTTTCATTATTAAAGGTTCGAAGACGGTGTGTTCGAACTTCATCACATAGGTTTGAGATAACCCATTATCGTATAACTCAAAAATTGAATTTAAGTATTCACTCAGTCACTCATCCTCGGTCTCGGTTTCAAGAGAACTGTTCAATGAAGAAATAATTTATTTGTAAATAGAAAAAGAGTAACGAACAATCAGTTTAAAGAATCAAGTTTATCCAACCTTTGAAGTTCAATTTTTTGGTCAATATATAACTAAATAACGAAAATTTAGTTTCACAATGGATCGAATATTTTCAACATACCTTATTTAGTTTTATCAGCATTTGATCGACTTTTTCAGGAAAACTTTCAATTGGATCACAATATTGCGAACGCATTTGCGCGTCTTTTTGAGCATAGATTGTTCCTATACTTAACCTTTTCAAACCTTATGTAATAAACAAATTATATTTTTTTTCAACTTGGAAAACAATCAATTTACCTGACCAACGTGCAAATCTTCTCATAGCAAATGCTAATATTTCAGAATTCTCCACTGGATTCTCTCGTGCTCGACGAAAACTTTCATTGATTATTGAAAGAAACATACTTAAACAAATGAATACGACTAAAAATATGAAGACAGCAAATACGAATGGACCAAGAAACGCATCCGCTTGGATTAATTCTGATGTATCAAATTTCATTAATGTCATTTCGAATAACATTTGTGCAGTGGATAATAAACTTGAACATGATGACATATTAGAAATGAATAAGAAATAAAATAAATAAACAAATGACATGTATATAATGCTGAACATCATTAAGAATGAGATCAATTCTTTTTGCGCATGTTGAAGTGTTTGAACGAATAATAATAAACGAGAATCGAAGCGAAGTAATTGAAGAAATTTAATCATACCGAAAAAACAACAAAAGCCAAGGAGATATGTAAGAAGATTGTCAACATAAGCAGCTAATTGTAAATTTATATAAACATAGCCATTTGTTTGCTCGAATAATGAACTGATACGATGTGCTTCTTTGAAACGCCAAATATAAATTGTTAAACTTGTCCATGAACAAATAACTATTCCTAATTCAATTAATGACCAAAATTGTTGAAAATATTTGCGTTTCAATCGAAGAAATATTTGAATTTGTACAAACATGAAAAAGATTATGAAACCCATGTAAATAATCGTACAAACCAATTGAAAGATCGATGTAAATGCTAGAAAATAACTCGAATAAACCTTTTTTAAAATTATAGAAATTGAACTTACTGGAAAAATTCAATGGTTGAAAATAAGCAGTTGGAATAAGTCCGCCTGTTGATAAAACTTCCACAAGAAATGTCACCGACGTGAATAGCTGAACATTTGGGTTATATAAGGTTACTAGAGGGAGACCCGCTGCAAATAAGAAATATCTATGTCGAATATCTCACGTGTTGAAGAGTTATAACAGATAGAAAATCAATACAATTAAAATTTCTACGCTTCCAGTCCTTATTTTTNTAGAGTGATGATGTAGTGTGAAGAACGCGTACATCGAGGCAAGCGTCAATGCTACTTTTCCAGCTTCTCATTGTTGATCAACAATAAATATATACTGCAGTAGTAACGAAAGGCTTTCACATCTATATTTCGTTACATACACGATCTTCATATAATTGCAAAAAGTGATTTTCATGAACTAGCACCATCTATATTCCATTGATTTTGGCTATCATATTAGTTGTAATTTAATGGCAAAATTTCGAAAACTTTTTAATATACCAATAAAATTGAAGAGAAAACATTGTTGATTCCATACAAAAAAAAGGAAATACAAATCTTGAGGGTTTTTATTAAGTCAGTAGAGATGATACAAAGAACGTTTATAGTTATAAAACTGAATGGTACTTAATGGACAATTAGTTAAAAGAAAACATCTACCCGATCTATTTAACCATTCTATTCAATCGTTTTAATCATAACCTTTTTATCACAATCAAATTGAAAAGTAAACAATCGAATGAAAAACACAAATATATTTGTAATTGTTTTTCTTTTTTGAATGAATTTCAGAGAAAGAAGATCTGAATAATAACGAAAAAGAATTTTTGTATTAAGTTCAAAATGGTAAATTTGAATACAAATGAACAAATCATGAATCAATAGGCCTAGAACAGTTCCATATTAGTTCCGATCATGGGAACTATGTAATAGTTCTTTTGAATGGAACTGATTCGCACCTGCCAGTTCTTTGACAGGAACTGAACTGTTTCTGACAGTTCTTTTCAAGGAACTGGGATGTTTAAAACAATTCCACAGTTCGAAAAAACTGGTTTTCAGAATACAGTTCTATTAAAAGAACTGTTACGAAAAGTTCAGTTTCTATGAAAGAACTGGTAGACACAGATCAGTTCCTTTCAGAAGAACTGAGTAAGGAGTTCTTTTGCTCAGTTCTTATGGATTTGGAACTTCGAACTGTCCTAGACCTATGAATCAATTGAAAAATGAATTCGAAAAAGTTGATACAGAAAAGAACATTTCTACACTCACTTATGAAGAAATTGGTTGGTATTGATTATATTGAAAAAGTTTCAAAAGATTTTTGTTTTTTTAGTTGATCTTATGAAAAAATTCGGATATGAAACTGATTCAGTTCATTTTCAAAATCTTCTTTATGAAGCAGATATTAATCGTAAGTAAATTATTATTATAAAAGATTTGCATTTCGATTATAGAGAAAGAATTTAATCTTGGATTTATTTTCAGTAAATGGTTTATACAATCTCGAAAATTTTCTCGAGTTTTTACAATGCTTATTGTCATCTAATTCAAATGAACAAGATGGGGACTTACCAGTAAGTCTTGATAATTGTTTTGTATACTGTTCACATCTAACAAATAATCAAATATTGAGATATGGAGATAGTTCAAAGAGAGTAAGTTTTATTATTTCGTAATAATGATCGAAGAAATGTTCAATATGTTGTTGTTTTTTTAGGATGAAGTCGATATGAATCAACGATATCTTGCTTTTTATCAAAAGGTCTTGCAAATGGCAAAAGATGGTGTAATCTTCAATAAGGAGATAATTAATGAAGCCGCGTTGGAATGTGGATTACAACCATCAACAGAATAAACTCGTCTATGGATGACTTTCATACACTTGATATTACTCAATTTTATGCATCTTATTCATTTTTTTTCTTGTGTATTGAACAGATCATTTCTATCTTGATAAAATAAAGAGAACAACTATTTACTTTTCGTCATTCGTCAAAATATAGTTTCAAAATTGAACCCAAAGAAAAATAATCTTTCAAGACCAAACAAAAATTTAGTATCGATATTTCTTCACTTTCATGATTAACACCTAGATAAACAAATAATCGATTTCTTCTACATTTAATAATTAAGTAGATAATATTTTACAGATGAAAAACATCACTATACATAAGTGAAACAAAATAAACAAAGATAAATTCTATGTGAAGAAATCAATTTATGACAGATTTTTCATTTCTTCACAGATAAAAATAAATTCTTGATAAATCTCTATAAGACGTATATTACCATCTATAAAGTATTTCATTTATTTAATTCAAACGATTAACCATAATCATAAGTCCACGTGATCGAATGAATATGACTGAATCCATCTGTTCTCTTTTCTTTTGTCAATAGTATAGTAAAAGTATCTTTTTTCTTGTCTTTCCTTTTTTTGTTCTTTATTTCAAAGAAGAAGATTAAGAATTAATATTTATAAAGTTCTTTTTTCTAAAATTTATTTCTTTTTTAGTTTACAAAATGTCATCCGATCAAACAAAAACAAGTTCTCCGTCTGATGAATTATTAAAATCAATTGATTTATGGTTAAAATGGGATCAATGTGAAACAACACGAAAAGAAATTGAAGAATTAAAAAAGAATTCAAAATGGGATGATTTAGAAGTTCGTTTATCACATCGAATTCAATTTGGTACAGCTGGTCTTCGTGCTAAAATGGGTAGTGGATTTGCATCAATGAATGAATTAACTGTTATTCAAGCAACACAAGGTCTTATTCGTCATATACAAAAAACATTTGAAAAAAAAAAGATTCATCATTATCAGTTGCAATTGGTTTTGATGCTCGTCATCAATCTCATCAATTTGCACGTTTAGCTGCTGCTCTTTTCGCTCATGAAGGTATTCATGTTTATTTATTTGATTCAATAACAGTTCCAACACCATTTATTCCATTTACTGTCAAAAAATTACAATGTCAAGCTGGTATTATGGTCACAGCAAGTCATAATCCAAAAGATGATAATGGTTATAAAGTTTATTGGGAAAATGGTGCACAAATTATTTCACCATTAGATGCACAAATTGCACAATCAATTGAAGAAAATTTAGAACCATGGAAAAATAAAGCTTGGAATTTAGATATTTTCAATGATAAAACTTCGAAATTGATTTCTGATCCAATTGAAAAGGTTTCTATTCTTATCTTTTCTTTTCATCACTCACGATTTTTTTAAACTTTAGATTCGTGATTTATATATGTCAAATTTATCAAAATTATGTTTTTTTCCCGAATTAAATTCATCAACACCATTAAAATTTGTTTATACACCAGTTCATGGTGTTGGTCAACCATATGCTGAACGTGCATTTGCTGCATTTCATTTTCAACCATTTATTTCAGTTGATGAACAAAAAAATCCTGATCCAAATTTTTCAACAGTGAAATATCCAAATCCAGAAGAAGGAAAAGAAACATTAGAATGTGCTATTCGAACAGCAAATAAACATAATGCTGATTTTATTATTGCAACTGATCCGGATGCTGATCGATTTGCATTAGCTGAAAGAGATACAAGTGGTTCATCAGAAACTGGATGGAGAATTTTATCTGGTAATCAATTAGGAGCTTTACTTGGTTGGTGGCGTTGGTTTACTTGGAGAAATCGAAATCCAGATGTTAATGTTAAAGATGTTTATATGCTTTATTCAACTGTTTCATCATATATTTTAAAATCGATTGGAGAAGTTGAAGGTTTCAACACAATTGATACTTTAACTGGATTTAAATGGCTTGGAAATCGATCAAATGAATTAATCAATGACAAAAAACATGCTCTCTTTGCTTTTGAAGAAGCTATGTAAGTTATTATCTAATTCGAAAATATAATTGTCATTTGAAATTCTTTCTTTTAGAGGATTTATGTGTGATCCAGAGAATGTTTTAGATAAAGATGGAATATCAGCATTAGCTATTGGATCGGAAATGTGTGCTTATATTAAATCAATTGAACGAACATTATATGAACAATTAGATCATCTTTCATCACTCTATGGTTATCATATTAATAATAATTCTTATGTTATTTGTAATAAAATTGATGTGATGTTGAAAATGTTTGATCGTTTAAGACATTATGATCAAAGAAAAGATCAACATACAACAAATGAAACAACAAAAAGTGAAAAGAAAGAACCAGAAATTCTTGTTCAATATTCAAATAAAATAAAATCACATCTTGGTGCAAATGAAAAAGAATCAAAAGATGGACGAAATGATGATGAAGATTATGTTTATCCAAAATCATGTGGAAAATATGGTATAACTGGTATTCGTGATTTAACTGATGGAATTGAAGCTGATTTTCGTGGTGAAGGAAAAGATGAAAAACCAACATTACCTTGTTCATCATCAACACAAATGATTACATTTTATTTTGATAATGGTTGTGAAATAACAATACGTGCAAGTGGAACTGAACCAAAAACTAAATGGTATTCAGAAATAAGAAAAAAGAAACCAATGAAAAATCCATCAGAAGAAAATCCAATGATTGATGATGAACAATTTCGAAAGCAAACAAAAGATGAACTTGATGAATTAGTCGAACAAGTTGTTCAAGAATTTCTACAACCAAAACAGAATCAATTGATTGAAAGAGAAACAACAGCAAAATAAATGAAAATTCCAAATTTGACTCCGGTGTTTGCTTGTTGTCTTTTTATCCAATATATGCCTTATCTTAGCAATATTGTTTATTCATCTTTTCATTTTGAAAAACAGTTTTTCCATTTTTCCATTTCATAGAATATCTAATGCAAACTTCTGATCTTTTTTCTTTTGATCATAATAAAATTTTTGATGATTTGGATAAATTGTAATGAAATATATTGCTTAGTTATATGAGTGTATTTGCTTCAATGTTTAAAAGTATCCAATAACTGTTTGGAGTTTGATCAAGTATGGCGAGAGGTGTAGACCGACGTCTCAGTCGGCGGCGGTGGCGGCGGCGGAAGCTCGACTGGACGGCTTATACCTCTAGCCATTCATATACAAGGTAAAAGTTCACATTATGTCGTCCGCCATTTCTTCTCTCTATCTATATATGTAAAGAAGAAAGTTTGTTTGTCTGTTTGTTTGTCTGTCTGTTCGCTATGCATTCAGTCCCTGTAATAACTAACTTCATGAAACTTTCCACGATGGTCACTCAGGTCCAGGGGAAGGTCGACATGCATTTTTTTTCGAAAAAAAAATGAATCCTACGTTTGCTACAGGTATTTTATGAAACTGACCAATGGGATTGCAGCATTTCAAAATCTTGCACAAATTGATAGCGAAGGCGACCGAAGGCCGTCTGAGCGCTCATATACAACAACTCATGTTTCATCTATCTAGGACAGTCCTAGGTTTGCTACAGACAGTCTGAAGAACTGTCCAATAGGATTTCAGCACTTGAAAATCTTGCACAAATTAATAGCGAAGGCGGCCGAATGCCGTCTGAGCGCTCATCTATGATCGATCTGTCTTTTCTATCTATCGTACAATTTATATGGAGGAAATCTCATACAAGTCGTATCGAATTGAAACTGCCGTTATTTTTGCAGAAAATTTCATGAATTGTTGAAACTGTGTTAGCTTATATCTATAGAAATAATGCTCTTTTTTCGCAATACGTAGGAAAATCGAATGCTCTTTCATCTATATCTATAACTATAATCAAAATATAGTACATAATACTCATAAAACGAAAATAATAATGTGTATTTGTCTTTCTATATTCTGATAACTATAAGATATTCATTTTTTCTGATGTGCAATAAATTTTTGCTGATTTTTCTTTTTTTCTTGACTCATAAAACATGAGATGTGAATGATTAGAATATACACGAATAAAGTAAGACTAGATTGAATAATTCTGTATTGTACATTCTTTCTCGAATAAATCTGGATTGTTCCCTTTGTAATGGATTATTGTATATGATATGACGTATAACATTCTTTTCTATGTGTCATGTATCGTCATTGGTATGTTTATGTTATCATACAAGACGGTGCTGTGGAAATCTCCAGCGCTTTGTATCTATATAAACAGATCGTTTTTTACTGCCTATCATTATATTAAAATCGATATTCTATTCTATTCTACCACTCAACTTATTGTCGAAACAAGTAAGTGTATAATCAGTGTATTTACAAAGATTATAAACATACAGATTACCAAATATTCTTCGATCATCATACCTACAATCATTTCAAACGGCAAGTAGTAAGATTCGTTCGTTTTAAATTATTTTCTATTTTTCATATTTAGATTAAAAATATTGCGTGATGCCAGCAAAGAAAAGAGCCTCTTTGGGGAGAAGTACGTCAGCTTCAAGAAGAATGACGGCTGACAGAGCAGCTGAAACTCCACAACAGGAACAAGAGCGACGCGAAAAAGATCGAGCACGACATGCCGGTGCTAGAGCAGCTGAAACACCACAACAGACACGAAGTCGTAGTGAACTTCAACGTACAAGACAAGCAGCTGTAAGAACCGCACAATGGACATTTTTGGAGGGGGAAGCATTTAGATATGATCCAACAAAAGTTTATGATAGTCATCCACAGCTCTGTATAGGACGAATGATAAAACATTGTCTACATTGCAACGCGCTCAAATGGCCTGGAGAAGCACCAGGTATGTGTTGCTCCAATGGTAAAGTGAAGCTACCAGCACTTAAGACGCCTCCTGAACCACTAGAGTCACTCACATCAGGACGATTGGCTGAGTCAAAGCACTTCCTGGAGAACATCAGAAGATACAACTCATGCTTTCAGATGACGTCCTTTGGTGTGTCAAAAGAAGTGATTCAACCGGGTTATATGCCAACGTTCAAGGTTCAAGGCCAAGTATACCATCGTGTTGGATCTCTCTTGGCATCATCTGATGAAGAACCTAAATTCCTTCAAATTTATTTTATGGGCGATGAACGTAAACAAGCAGAACGACGTTACAATACTAATCCTGGGACCCGGAGAAGTATCATCATCAAATTACAAGAAATGCTTCATCAACATAACAGTTATGTTCGTCTTTTCAAGACTGCTATCGAAAGAATGCCTACCGATGAGCACAAGGTGGTCATTAGAGCGGATAAAACACCTGCTGGAGAGCATGCACGGCGTTTCAATGAATCATTAGTAGATGAGGTGGCAGTGGTTATGGTTGGCAGTGAATTTAGTACACGGGATATTGTATTGGAGAAGAAAAATAGTCAATTGAAAACCGTGTGTGAGACGAATAGGGCCTACGACGCCTTACAGTATCCTCTTATTTTCTGGGAGGGAGAAGACGGCTATCACTTCACCAACAAGCAGGTTGATCCGACAACAGGAGAAACCATGCTCCATAAAAAAGTATCAGCTATGGCCTTTTATGCTTACAGAATAATGGTGCGAAATGCAGAAGTCAATCATATTCTACGATGTCGACAATTATTCCATCAATTCATAGTTGATATGTACGCTAAGATCGAAGCCGAACGATTACTTTTTGTGCGTACTCATCAACAAGAGCTTAGAGTTGATGACTATATTCATCTGAAAGACGCCATAGCAAATGATGGAAAGGCTGATAATATTGGTCAATTGGTAATACTACCATCTACTTTCACAGGAAGTCCACGCCATATGCATGAGTACACACAAGATGCCATGACATATGTTAGAAACTATGGAAGGCCTGATCTCTTCTTAACATTCACCTGCAATCCGAAGTGGGAGGAAATTAAGAGAGAACTGATGGATGATCAAACTCATTCCGATCGTCATGATGTGTTGGCAAGAGTCTTCAAACAAAAGCTAACTGTGCTGATGAATATTATCACAAAAAACACATGTGTTTGGTCCACCCAGATGTTGGATGTATTCAATTGAATGGCAAAAAAGAGGATTACCACACGCCCATATCTTGGTCTGGTTGAAGGAAAAGATCAAGTCGGATCAAATAGATTGTGTGATTAGCGCAGAGATACCTGATCGTGAACAAGATCTTCACCTGCATAATACAATCAAGCAGAGCATGATCCACGGACCATGTGGCAAACTCAATCCGAATGCTCCCTGTATGGAACAACGTCCTGGTACGAGCATAAAACAGTGCTCAAAAAGATACCCAAAACAACTCTTGCAAGAAACAGAAACTGGTGATGATGGATATCCATTGTACAGGAGAAGAAGTACGAATGATGGTGGTCACACGGCCGAAATCAAAGTGAGAGTTAACAACTCCGTTCAAACGATAGTGGTTGACAACAAATGGGTTGTACCATATTGTCCACTACTCTCCCGGATCTTTGATGCTCACATTAATGTGGAATATTGCAACTCAGTAAAATCAATTAAATACATCTGCAAATATGTCAACAAGGGGAGTGATCAAGCTGTATTTGGCTTGGAAAAAGACGGAACAGCCGTTGATGAAATCACACAGTATCAGTTGGGTAGATACATCAGTAGTAATGAGGCAGTTTGGCGAATTCTGGATTTCTCAATTCATGAACGACATCCAACGGTAGTTCATTTGGCTGTACATTTGGAAAATGGTCAGCGCGTTTACTTTACAACAGACAATATCCATAAGAAAGTCAATGAACCACCAAGAACAACACTAACAGCATTTTTTCTGCTTTGTCAGAAAGACGACTTCGCTCAGACGCTCCTGTATTGTGATGTTCCAAAGTATTATACATGGGATGCTTCCGGAAAAGTCTTTAAGCGCCGTGTTCAAGGAACTTCAGTGCAGGGTTATCCGAACATTAGAGAAACAGATGCTCTGGGTCGTGTCTATACTATCCATCCAAATAACTTTGAATGCTTCTTCGTGCGGCTCTTACTTCATACAGTTAGAGGTCCTACTTCATTTGAAGCTCTACGAACTGTAAATGGTCGAGTTTGTGAAACATTTCGTCAAGCCTGCCAATTACGTGGGTTATTGGCAAATGACCAGCAATGGGATGCTGCAATGTCCGAAGCAGCTGTAGCTCAATCACCTTCACGACTCAGAAATTTATTTGCACTTATACTCGCTGTCTGCAATCCGTCAGATCCAAAACAATTATATGGGAGACATACAAAGAAAGTCTGACTGAAGATATTCTCATAAATACTCGCAGACAAAATCCTGGAATGAATTTGGATTACACACCAGATATGTTCAATCAAGCACTGATTCTTCTTGAAAACAAAGTTTTTGATGGCAAAGTGCTTCCCGTTCCTCAACGAAATCGGGGTGATCGACTAAGCAGTGCGATGCTCAGAGAAACAAGTTATAATGTGAACGAGTTAAACGCTTATGTAACCGCAAATGAACCGTTATTGGTACCAGATCAGCGAGCTGCGTACAATGCAATTTTGGCTCAGGTCGAGAGAAAAGCTGGTGGAATCATTTTTCTTGATGCGCCCGGTGGAACAGGGAAGACATTTGTCATCAATTTACTATTAGCTAAAATCCGCCAACAGTCGAAGATTGCAGTTGCAGTTGCCTCTTCTGGCATTGCCGCTACGCTACTGCATGGTGGTCGCACTGCTCATTCGACATTAAAGTTACCCTTGACGCGTCCGTCAGATGACAAGTATGTCTGTAATATTAAGAAGGGAACTAGCGAAGCAATGGTTCTTCAGGAGTGTCAACTTATTGTATGGGACGAGTGCACAATGGCCAATAGGCATGCATTGGAAGCCTTGAACTATACTCTACAAGATCTTCATGGTAGTGGATGTAATATGGGCGGAGTAGTTTTACTTCTTGCTGGGGATTTTAGACAAACACTGCCCGTTATTCCGAAGGGCACTATCGCTGATGAACTGAAAGCTTGCCTGAAATCTTCGTATCTTTGGATACATGTAACATCATTGAAACTTTCAACTAACATGAGAGTCCACTTACAAGGTGACGTGTCAGCTGGTCGTTTTGCCGAACAGCTTGTAACAGTTGGAAATGGTAAAATACCTGCTGATCGAGTTAATGGTCTCATTAGTTTTCCAACCAATTTTTGCAATTTGGTCGAATCAGTCGAAATTCTTAAGGATCGGGTATTTCCAAACATTACGACTCATTTCAGAGACCATGCATGGCTGTGCGAACGTGCTATTTTAGCTCCCTAAAACGTTAGCGTGAACGCTATCAATTTACAAATTCAGCAAAAGCTACCTGGGGAAACTGTATCTTACAAATCAATCGATATGGTCACAGAAGTCGACATGGTAGTTCAGTATCCAACTGAATTTCTCAATTCACTCGAACCATCCGGAATGCCACCACATGACTTGCGTCTAAAAATTGGTACATCCATTATGCTATTAAGAAACCTGGACGCGCCAAGATTATGTAATGGAAGTAGGCTATGTGTAAAAACTCTTATACCTCATGTAATTGAAGCAACAATCATGACAGGTTGCGCAAAAGGTGAAGATGTTTTCATACCAAAAATACCCCTGGTTCCTTCTGATGTACCATTCGAATTCACACGCCTTCAATTTCCAGTACGCCTTGCTTTCGCAATGTCTATTAATAAGGCGCAAGGACAATCGCTGAAAGTTATTGGTGTAAATTTAGAAACTCCCTGTTTCTCTCATGGTCAACTTTATGTGGCATGTTCAAGAGTTGGAACTGGCAATAATTTGTATATCTATGCCCCGGATGGAAAAACGAAAAATGTCGTTTACGAAAAAGTGCTTCAATAAGAAGTCTGTTTCACTGTTCTTTTCCAATTGAATAACATTCATAAATAAAAGTATACGGAAAAGAAAAAAATATATTCGTAACTATTTAAATATATCAAGTATCCAGATCGAAAACGAAAGGATAATGGCTTAATTTAGAATATTTTGTATCAATAGGATAACGAGAAATGTAATAATACTATATTCTCAGTCGCAAGCTACATACTTTTGCATCATTTACATTCATCGGGTACGCCCGCTAGTATATATATATATATGGCAAAGACGAGACAACATGTGTGTCTGTCTTCTCATCTCGATCGAATGTTGTGTTACATATCGATTGCAGTGAATAGAAGATTAAATTGTGTAAGAGGATAGAATCAGATCAAATGTCTATTGATCACTTTTGATATGAGATTTTTATGACAACAATTCGGCTATTTGCTCGAAACAATTCAGAATAACATGATGCGATATTGAAGCAGAAATCAAGAATAGAACACTAAAAACTATAACCGGAAAATATTCATTCATTAAACTTGTAGTTCCGATGAAAGTCACTCGAATCGAGCAGCATCACGCTATTTACTGTAGTCAATAATTCATCTGCACCTCCTAAGATCTGTATTATATGTGTTTCATTCGTGATTTTCAATATCACTAAGCAAGAGTAACTTATTTCCAACTGACAGTCTTCACTACAAGTGAAGACTAAGATACGAGTAAAAAAATAAACCATGGCTGAGAAAGTGTTTCTTTCAGGATATACGCTTAAAAGCACAGATGATCATTAATTGTAGCAGAACTATATTCTAAGAGTGGAAAGACAGTCTATTGAAAAAGTAGTTTAAATCTTATGAGATGGAAACAAAAGTTAAGTCATGCATCAAACTCAAAGTATGTTTACTATTTATAGGCTTTTTCATTCAATTAGAGATTTACATGAATATAGCGATTTGACGTCAGACAGGAGATTGATAATTATATTTTACATTAGCTCTATGTCATGCATCTACATTATCAATCGAACCAAAAAATATCTTTTAGTAATAATTTTACTACCAATCAGAATTAAAATCAAGATGAATTCAATCTCATACGAGAGCAAAATACGTTCGATTGTTTGGAATCGAAAGACATTTGGATATTGATAACTCAAGCAAAGCTCATCTAGTTTCTTTTGCTTGAGGAGTTTATTTTCGTATACAAACAGTTGAGCATCATTTTTTTTAAATAGGAGTTGCATTGAGTAGAAAGCTAATGAACGATCGTTCCTTGGATGAAAGTATTCAATTGTTTGGATATTTCAGACATAAAACATTGCAGCAAACTTTAAGTACGTGAGTAATTTACGCATCCCTGGTGCTTTATTTCTAATTGGCTCTAGCCGCAAACGTACAACACGCAATGCTTTTTCTTTTTCTAGAAGATTTCAATGTTTCTTTTAGTAAAAATATAGTATCACACGTATCCGTACTTCACTAAACAAGTCAGTAAGTAGAATGGACATGCGCGAAGTAAATGCTTGCCGTCGTTAGACGTGCTAAGTGTAGTAAAAGTAAAACTATTCGCATGAGTATGAAATGCAGGTGAAAGAGATTAATATCCGTTTTGAGAAAGATTTCATTTGAGTTCAGTTAATCGGTTTGAACATCGATTTCATTCCAGTTTAACGCGTTTACAGATCGCATTGCTCATTGTATATTACATGAAAACTTGTTGTTCGATTTCGTTTTCTTCCATTCGAAATAATCACATTTCTCAATTGAATATGTGCATGTTCATTTAGAAATGAACACCGGTAATCACACGTCAATGTCTATTTTTTCCTCATGATCGATACGCAAGTTAACTGACTGTCGTCGTACTCCAAAAAGTGTAATAAGACGATCAACTCCAAAATGAAACTGTCTTGTTCTTTGCTGATTTCTCAATCTAATATCTTTTCACACGTTCACATCGAAGAAGAAAAAGTCCTCAGTGCACACGTATAAACATTTCTTCATCGAGGTAATTTCGTCTTTCAATTAACACTCTTGTTCAGTCCGTCTCTTGAATATTGGCACATGTATGTGTATCAGAAAGACGATTAGCTTTCACTTTTACGATTGATTTACTTCGCTTCGTCTTTCTTCTGATAAGCTCTGCAAGCTCGTCTCATGTTCGTTGTTTTCTATCTAACAAACAGATGATAAGACATTCCATATCAGTGGATTTAGTTGTACAAATGTTCGATGAGATGAGTAGAACAGGGCGGAGACAGCATAGCTTGCTTCCTCTCCATCTTTTGGGTGGCTGCACTAAACAAATCACTGAATATCATAGCAATTCAGCAAGAGTAATAACATGATTATCATCGTCGTCATTAATTTTTAATCCATTGAAGAAAATCAACAGGATCATCTATGTTCTATCTTTTTTCTCTCTTTGCTCACGGCTATTTTAGCCATTATTTGACAATAAGTCGTCGATCAGTTAAAACAACAATTCCAAATTGATAGAAACATATGTTGTTACGTTTTCTCTTTTGCCTACTAGAAATCATGCTTATCCTGTTGAAATGAACGACGCCACTGATAGTCACTCGATGTTGTTTCCATATAAAGTTATGAATAGATTAGGTCAAGTGTAGCTACAAGTTAATGAATCTGTGCAAACAAATGATAAACTATACATAAACATGAATCGATACGAGTAATTCGACATGATTTAGACGATCAGAGTAGTGGACAAACATCAAGTGACTTATCACGAACGGTCTTTTTTAAGTTGATGCGACAAATACAATATAGTACAGTTCGCTCATATTCGATTTCCGTTCGGATGTGTCGGCAACGGCATCTGTTCATTGTTGTTATGCGAATTCATCAAACGAACCTCTGCACGTGCCTGAATGTCATACATGTTAATCAAATCCTTTCTATGTTGAAAAGAAGAAGAAAAGACAAAGCATCTCAGTCGATAAATATCCATAAGGAATCAAAATTAGCTTGTGTATTGATTCAGAAAACTTTATGAGAAAGACTACCGTCTGTTGTGCTCAGTTAACCTTGATCGAATCGATTGATTGACCGATTAGTGCGTGTTGTCCATCAACGAACATTATTGTTGTCGTTCTCTGTCAATCAGCCGTGATGTAAGAGCAATTTGCTATTATTCGCCGCTCGTCTACACACCTTTGTCTACGAAACAAACGCACGTGCCTTCATCATTCCTTTCTCCTTATTCATTCAGGCGAATTTTTAATAGGGCATTATTTACACTTGATTGTTAAGGTATTTCCTCCATCTTCTTTTTCTTTATATGAAAACAACAAAGACAAGGAAAAGAAGCCCTATTAGGGCTTTTTTCAACAGATCAAACATCATCCACTTCGCATCTGAAGAAGAAAATCATCGTCATCATCATTATCATCAACGTCGCCGTTGTCGCGCACATTGTCATTACTGTTAGAGAACGTCAGCTAGTCTAATTAGCCGCTGCAATTTCCTCACGCATTGCGAAGTAAATCACCTGCATCGTTGCGTGTACACGAAACTAATATTTACTGGTTTGGGCTGGTCACATTTTGACATGATACTGATAATAATCATCGATAACATTGTTGATTATGCAATCGAAAACGAAACGAAAGACGATTAGCTCATTATGTACATATTGCAATTGGACGAGAGAAATCTCAACATATGTATATAAATTTATGTCAATAGGTGGGAAAGAAAATGAGTGAGAGTCAATTAAATCAATGCCAAAGAATTTTCTCTCTCTCTCTCTCTCTCTCTAGGAAGTAGATATGAACGAAGTGTATTTGTTTTCGTAATCAAGAATTAGATCATTGAAAATATGATTATTAAAAAAATGAGAAAATGCAATCTTGGAGGATAAAGTTCGATTTTAATAAATCGGGATTTATTTGAATAACTTCTTGAATTTTCATTGTGGTTTATCCTCTGACGTGAATCAGCAAGGCAAACGACGAAATACTGTTGACATTCAACAACGCACAAGTGGAAACTTGTCCGCCTGGCATCGGAATTGCTTCTCATTTCTTATGCAGCTTGGCAATGTCATGCTTCTCACCGAATGTACTAATTTACATTTGCTTACTTGTTGTCATCGTCTTGGCAATATTGATCCACATCACATCTATTCATCTGATTATTCTTTTCACCCTCGTACCAATCTGTTACTTGGAAAATCAGATTGCCAGACGTGTACTTCGCTGTAGAAGAAAAATATTGTTCTTTGTTCGTCACATCGATCTCTAATGGACTGCACTATAACAGCATAGTTCTGCACCGGAAGTCAATTTTCTCTGCTTACCAGGGTGTATGTGCACAGACTCTGCTAATGTTTCCAAACACACATAGGAAAAGACTGGAAGGGGGAAGCAAAAAAAAACCGAGTAGAAAAAGAAGGAAGAGGAAAGAAGAAAGATTGACATGGCAGATCTAAAAAACGAGTCATCCAGTCACTCCACAGGAAATAACTGCTGATGCTTGAACTTTTTGTGATGAAGATGAAGATGATGATGATGAAAAAGAAACGATATAACCACTGAGTCCGCTGACAAATGAAGGGAAAAAAACAAAGAAGAGAAACAAAAACTGAAATATTCATTTCCTTTGTAATGATTATTCAAAATTGAAGGAAAATATCTTCGCAAGCCGAACACATCAAATCAAAATGTCCAATTTGTTGAATTTCGTCGTAAAACTTATGGAATTCGATTTGTAACAGACAATACTCTCACGTAGAACCTTGATATCTTTTGTTGTACTCCAACAAATATTACACTCATCCAATCGTTCTTTTCTTTTTCTTTTCTCTATTACTTCAGTGCTCAACAAGAAAAAGAAAGCGCAGACATTCCACCCGCACGCAAACACGTAGATAGGCTCATCTCAATGAGTAAGAACGCTTGTGATTGGCTAAANATGTAGCAGCGGGTGGGAGAAGAAAGACTGGAAATGCCGCTCCTTCTCCAGCTCTTAATTATCGATCGTTTGTCTTTCTTGACTAACGATATTCAACAAAAAAAAGTCAACAATAATCGAATAAACTAATCCTTTTTTCTTTTGCTAAATCAAATCGATTGACAATCAAAGAATTGATTGTTCGAGTAGTACATCATGTTCATCTAATTGCCATTTTTTTTTCTCTTAACTAGTTGGCTATCACACAACGACAACCCCGTCGTCGACATCATCATCAACTTCTTCGACCAACGCTGGCGGTGGCGGTGGCAATAGTTCGAGAGTGAAAAATGATTATGATAATGGATCTGGACGGGGAAACGATTCTGGTTCGAATGCAGGTCATCAACAACAGCAACAACAATCATCGCCATGGTCATCATTGGTGAAATCTGAATCACCGCATGGAATCAGAGGTAAAAGATAATCAACGAATGAAATGTACGAAAATGAATCTCTTCAAATCTAGATCCTTATTCGACGTTTACAAGTCAATCCTTTTTTCCTCATAATGCTCATCGATTTGGCGGAGGAGCTGCTGGTAAATATCCTCACGAAAACATTTTCTATCCAAATGTTTGTGTTGATTATCATAGGTACTGGTCAAATTCAATTATGGCAATTCCTACTTGAATTACTAGCTGATGCGAGTGGCAATGCGAATATCATCGCATGGGAAGGTTCCAATGGTGAATTTAAATTAATCGATCCAGATGAAGTTGCACGCCGTTGGGGCGAGCGAAAATCCAAACCAAACATGAATTATGATAAATTATCACGTGCATTACGTTACTATTACGATAAAAATATCATGACAAAAGTTCATGGTAAACGTTATGCATACAAATTCGATTTCAATGGTTTACATCAATTGAATCAACCCCAATTACCTGAATCACCTTATGCAAAATATCAACAAGAAATGATGCGTTCGTCACATGCACACGCAGCTTATTTCAAATGGAGTGCACTGAGTTCAGCAGCTGCAACATCGTCTGCTGTTCACATGCCACATCATCCTCATCATCATCACCCAGCAGCAGCCGCAGCAGCATCAACTGCATACGCGCCCTATTGGAATCACACGAGTACATACGACTATGCAGCTAATTTCACCACACCGAATCCATATTTATCAACGTACAATTGGGTTAGTCCAACAGCAAGTACCACTTCATCGACAATCACGTCCACGGGAACAGGAGGACTATCATCAACAAGCACAGCATCTACTGCCATTTCTCCATCATTACCCTACTGAAATTGACGAAGAAAAACATTCCTATTGTTCTGTTGTGTACAATTCCTTTTCTTTTCTTTCTCTGTCTTATTCTTTTTTTTTTTGAGTGAATTAAAAAATCACACACCATTATCAGCACGTTATCTTGATTATCGTCACACGAGCCACCTGGACATAAACATCTGCATGCAAATGTGACAATGACTGTCTATCTAGTAAAATTCACTTAGCATGAATAATGATCGATGGTTATTCTGTTATTGTTGTTAATATTATTCTCGAGATGAACTTATTCAAAATTTTTTATATATGTTCTCTTTTACCTTCTGCTTTTTGCTACTTCATGTGTATATATATGTTTGTGTCTAATTGAATATGAGAAGTGTCGTTCATTTCCGTTCGTCCTTTCGCCTATTGATTCACACCTTACATCATAGTTAACTTATTGAAAGATCAAACTCCACTTTAAAGTCAAGTGCAGTATCGTTTGATTGAATTGTTTCTTCGATGTTTTTCGAAAACAGTGTCAACGACACGAATGAATAAGACGGAAAGAGCGCGATTGAAGAAAAGAAGAAAAGGATATGTTGCACTCTTGAATCATGTAAGCGTGTTATCAATAAGACGACAACTGTAGAGAAAACGTTTAATGTTGAATGTCAATGATTAGATATGACAATAGACAATTTCATCTTCAATTTCGTCTTTTTTTCTTCTTCGAACTAACCCATTATAACAGCTGGCGCGATTTTGCGACACATAAAATAATAAACAATAGTTAACGGAACTTTTTCAATGCCATGTTTCTTTTCAATTTGATTTTCGTTCGAAAATGCTCGCTTTAACTACGAAAATCTTGTTTGTCTTCATTTGCATATTCATACAATCCAGCATACAAAATGCTCATGATGACATAGGTAGGTAGAATCTATACATCACGGTAATTGAGTTGTTACGTGTCATCTATTTAACAGATTATACCGATGATGATTCCGCTTCAACGAACGATTTAGTACCGCTGACCTCAACAACAAAAATCACACCATTAACTGATAAAACGACAGTTTCATCAACAATCCTAACTACTTTATCTACAACATCGACTACCAGACAAACTCGTACGGCCTCAGTTGTTTTAAAAAATCAATCGACAACACTACAAAGTCGACTCTTCACTGCAGCACCAATAGCACCTTATATTCTTGCGAGTACGATCGTTGATCAGTTTAATCACTATCGAAATGTTGATATACTCGCTCGCATCAAACAGTGCGATTCGAAATTTAAACTATCCGATATGTGCGAGGTCTACACTATTGATAATCATACCTATTCAGTTATACGTGAGGCTAACATCGGATTTCAATCATTGCAGCAAGCCTATGAAATCTTAGTCGATCGATCGGTTATCACTAAACTGAACACGTTCTGTTCACCAGGTGAATGGTGTTTGGGAAATGTATCTCAGGCAGATATTCATTTCACTGCAAATGTTCTACGACAACGTGGGCCATCATTTTGTGCATTGGAAAAATGTCGTCAACGTTTGACAGTGTTTGTTAACACATGTCCTGCACTTGCATCGATAGTATATTTTCATTTTCAATCTATCGAAATCGCCCCTTGTCTCCGTTTCTTATTTAGAATACAAGCGCTCAAACAGTAAAACTACTACCGATGTTATGTACACTTTATAAAGAACCACAGGCATGGAATTCGAACGGATGTGTTAAACAAATCGTACATCTCTTGCATATTGTGTATGCATTTTGGCCGCAAGTAGAGGTAAGGATGTGTTACACGAATACGAGTTAATTTGTTTTCTTTCTCTCACTTAAGGAATGTCATCGCACGATTACAACTAATTCTGGTGGATGTACAGCGAATTGCTTAGCATTCGATCGTCTTTTGCGTAAGGTGCAAAGTCAATGCAGTCCAACTGCTACATTTTTACTTCGGTAAGACAGTAGAGTAGCTTTGTGCAAGGTTAAATACATTTCTTTTTGCATTGAAAAAGTGTACCGGCATTGACTTGGTTTCGATCGATTAATTTACAAGAAGAATGTAATGATGGATTTAGTCCTGCGATATCTCCATTCATTTCTTCCGTAATTAGTATTATTATTTGAATTGGTAACCAATAAAAGGTTTTTTCTTAGATGAAAACTTTCATGGCGTCGAACATGCAATGGTATCGAATGCACCAACGACCGGTTCATGCTGCTCTTTTTATCATCGTCGTCATATGTATTATTGTAAGCTTTTCTCTGTGTCTGTATGTCATGTCAAAGAATGATTACGAGTCAAGTAGTCGTCGTTTCGATGATGATTACGAATATACACGATTGCATGACTCAACATTTGAACTTGGTGCAAATACAGAAAGTACGTGTCTTTTCCATTTCAGAATGAACTCGAAAGATTTCTTATCTAGTACCCAATTCCACACTGTCATCGAATAATGAATCATCATTTGATATACGTAATCATCAACAACGTTCGTCTGAACATCAACGCTTATTATATATGGACCCGTAATTGCATAGACGATCTCTCTGTTTGCTTTTTCTATTAATAAATAATCTCAGTTGATTAACAATGAAATTCGATATATTTTATTTTTGATTTCTTAATTCTTGTCATCCGACACGAGTTGCTATAGATTCTCAGACACTGCTTCTTCTCCTTCCTCCGTATGTCTTCTACACATTTTTTTTTCATCTCATCCTCCATCAAATACTCAAAGGAAGAAAAAAGTAACTGTTTCTAAGTTACACTGGTATGTTATGACACCGTTTTTCTCTCCATTAATGTTATTGGTGAAGAATACTCTTCTTCGAAACAAGCAACATGACACAATCCAATGATTTGACATCATTACTATTTCAATTACAACAACTTCAGCACTCAACAGATTATTCAACAATCAGCAACACAATAGATGCTCGTTTTCATACAAAAATCGATGAATTAATTACAAAATGGATATCCAATGAGAATCTTTCTGCTGATGAAAAATCTTTCTTTGATTTGTACTCGAATAATCTCTTATCGCCTGTCGAATATTGTCTCTTTCATGCTGATGAAACAGTCGACATATCCACAATTACTGGTGCATTTCGTCGAAATCTATTTCAGAAAACCTCTACAGATACATTAATAGAAGCTGTTGAATATATCCGTGAAGAACACTGGAATCATCGTGATGAAAATGATGTTATTCTTCTCTACATCATGAAAATGATCGATGCACGATCGTATGCATATCGATTACAGATTGATAGTTTGACCGATATGCTTCCGCGAACGCTCTATAGTGAAATATACGATAGTTTGATTCATCGCCATGCAAAGAAATACCTCTACAATGTGAAGTCTGTCGATAAAAAAAACGAGAAGATCGTGATTAGTAATCGTCATCGGTTCTTTCTTGGATGTTCAACATATGCTGTTGCATTATTTCCCGAATATCAAAATCTATTGAAAGAAGCTGAACAGACGAAGTACATTTATTTACTTGCGAAGTATGTTCGAGTGATGTTGAAAATGAACAATTTCGAAAAGAATCCGAATATTCTTTACTGTCTTCGCGGTGTTTTGGCTTTGTTGAATAATTGTGTTCCCGTCCAGAACTGGATGCATATTATTAACAAAGCCATGGCGAATCCAAACGATGTGAATGCTCAACAAGCGAATCCATTTAACGTTGATCTTTTCTCATTGATTGTCAAACGATTATTAGCATCGAATATCATCCATGATAAAGCCGTTGGTTCTAAGTCACCTACTGTCACATCACTAGTGGATGTTGCATTAATATTCCTGAATAAATGGTTTGGCTCAGCAATGGATCGAGATGAGGATGAAAGCGATGCAACTAATGAAGAACAAAGCGAACTTTTGCAATTACTACGTTCGAATGACGACTTTAACGATAAAAGGAATACAGCTCAAATCGTTTTTACGTATATTAAAGCAGAATATGATCGTCTTCGGTTTATGTCGATCGCGATCTTATCATCATTAATGAGTTATGATGATTTGGAAAAACTACAACGAAGAGTCGATCATATTTGGAAGGATATCGTAACGTTAATATTCCAATTTATCAATCGAGCAGTTGCCCATGAATCGAAGCAGTATAAAGGCATATCATTTGGCTTGCTCCTTTGTTATTTGCATCGATTTCTTACGCAGGATGGTGCTAAAAAAGAAACCTTACCGTTCGTTTCACAAATTGTTCAATATGCTCGAGATGGTGAACTAACTGCATTGAAGATTCTTCGCCGAATATCGACAAGTCCATCGATTCGATCCGAACTAACAGCAAATACCGATTTCGAACGATTGATCAATACAGACACGAATTTGTTTCATTCGGAATCAAGAATGTACAAATATATCGAAGATATTCGCAGAAATCTTCAGCCAATCGAATACGAAAGCAACCAAGGTAAATATAATTTCATGACAGTATTTCAATTTTAGAAATTCGTTCTTTTAGATGTAGAGGAGAGTGACGATCGGCAAGCATTCATTTCATATTCACACAAAAACAAAGACAAATGCGATCAATTCTATCAGATCTTGACACGAGCTGGACTTTTCACGAAAATTTGGCTCGATCATATGCACGTGGAAGGAAACGTTATTGATTCAATCGTTAGCGGTATCAAACAATCAGAAATTGTTTTCGTCCTACTGAGTGATTCTTATTGTCGGTCGGACAAGGATAACACGTGCCGACGCGAGTGGGAATTTGCTGTGGCTTGTAAGAAACTTGTTTGTCCAGTACTCGTCGAAGAAAGTTTTAAACGAAAAACATACGATTGGGTGGCATTTCTCATTGGTTCGGATCTTTACTATAAACTCCACGATGGAAACGATATGAAACGTTTGGTTAAGGCTATACAGACAAATAAACGTAAGTCTTCGTCGAAAGCCGAGAGAAAAACAACGGAAAAATTTGATTCACCGTCGTTGACTACCGATAATCCGTCTAATGATCGTGAAACCGTAGATAAGCAACCTATCGCTCAATGGACTCGTGAAAATGTACAAAATTGGTGTCGTGACAATAGTCTCGATCAATGGCGTGAACCATTAAGTCAATATAGTGGTTTAGACTTATTGGAATTGAATAAAGTTTTGAAGAAAAATGCATATTTACATCGTGTCGCGGATAACCATCGAATACCTCTACTTGATGTAATTAAATTTCGACGCGAACTGAGAAAATTAGTGTCGGAAACGACTTCAACGCCAAAAAGCGCCGTTCAGAAACCAGTGACAAAACGTCCTATTTCAAAATCAACAGTAAAATAACGATTTTTACTCTGTTTTTCATCTTTGTTCTTTTTAAAAAGCAAATGCTATAAAATACGTCGAAAAAGTTTAAAGAATTGCTTCAATTGCCTTGGTAATTTCTTCATCTGTAGGTTTGACTCGGCTATTCCATGCAGCAACGAGATGGCCTTGTCGATCAATCAAATATTTATGAAAATTCCATTGCGGTAAAATATCTTTACCACCAGCATCGATGATCCATTGAAAAACTTCAGTTGGTGTATCTTTGTCTTGTTTAGTTGTCAATGGAAAACTCGTTTTGAATTTACTTTCATACAATGAACAAACTTGTGGCTCATCACCGGGCTCTTGTTTGCCAAAATTATTGCATGGAACACCCTAAATAAGTGAATCGATGTCATTTTTCTCGTCATACTTTTCATAAAAATCATTCCTACCAAAACAGTGAAGCCTCGGTCTTTGTATTTGTCTTGTAATTCTTGTAATGTGTATAATTGTGGTGTATATCCACATTCACTAGCTGTGTTCACAAGTAAAATAACTTTGTTGCGTAATTGATCCATGTTCAATGGTTGACCTTTGATATCGGTAAATTGACGATCGTAAAACGATGGTCGGCTAGCTGCATCAGTAATGGAAGTGTGACGCGCCGAGAAAAGTGATTTACCAAATTGAAGAATAGAAGCCATGTGTTCTTGTCCTTTAGTGTTGAATAAAAGTGCAATAGCTAAACAGAAAGTGGAGAAAGACAGAATGTGAATTGGTTTGAAAGACATTCGGTTTTATAGGACGAACATCGAAGAACGCGAACTTAAAATAAAATCAAGTTTAAGTAAAGAAATGACGAAGCAAAATATATTCTATGTTGTCATCTATTTCAAAATGGTAATGATAAGGATAGAGAAAGAATAAGTAAGTAAAGAAATATCGAATGCATTCCCGATTGGTTGTATTTGGTTGAAACTTCAGATGGTGCTAGTCAACAATGATAATCGATTATTCATAGTAGATCAAATCTCGCTGATTTTATCGCGTATTTAAACAATTACTTTGAACAATCTTCTTATCATGTTTTTTTTTCTTCATTCGACTCGATCGTTCACTATTAATGGTACATTTTCTTCAAGTAATCGACAAAAGTGTGTCAATGAGAGTTCAGAACAATTAATCATTCTTTAGTGATCATATTCCTGATAATTCACATTATCATGAAGATATTCGTTCTCTCCGACATGCCTTTTGTTTATCAATAGAATGTTTTGTAATCGATATCAACTATGCTTTTGTATACAACATATTGTATCGTTTAACTCGAGCTGATTTTTGTGCTTATCAAATACAAAAATAAAACTGACGTTGACTCATCGACGTGTATCTTTGACCTTCATTGATAGGTTCAATATTATGCACGACGACATATGATCCTATCCACAGCGAACATATGCGAGTCGCGCTTATCAGTTCTCAACAGTACAAAAAAAAAAAGAGAGAAAAATACTTTCACAATGTTCGTTCTGTCTGTGTGTCTGTTCGTATCCTCAAGCAATGTGTACATATATAGCACAACACACAAGAAGAAAAAGTAATCGAAAGAAAGAGAGAGAGAAGGAGAAAGAAAAAACGTTTATCATTCACTAGTTCATTGGTGTTGACAACACTTTTCTTTTCTCCCATTTGTATTGAAGCGAAATAGAATAGATCTTGTTGATATTCAGGTGAGAACGAGTGATTACTTACTCTTGTAGAGGAATGTTGGATATTTTAATTAGGAAGAAAAATGTTCTCGGTAAACAGTCGTTCGAGTTTGATCTACTGCTTTAGTTTCCTCCTTCAACATCGATTACATCGAATGCGCGCGCGCGTCCGTCATTGATTAGTCTACATTGCATGAACTGTAACTTGTTCTTTGTGAGTTCGACTGATGTGTGGTGATATCTAATTAATATCAACATCAGTCTCGTATATTCTTTCGGTTTGAATTGAAGAGAAAAGGGTGGTGAGTTTATTTTCTTTCTTTTTGATACATCGAAAAGTTCAATGAGCCGATAATATGTAATTTGACCGTATGACTATTGTAATGCTTCTTTCCCCCAACTCTCTCTCTCTCTCTCTGTGCGTTTTGTTCAATGAAAACGATGAAAACTTGAGAAGGTGGCAATCATTTATTGAATTTGTTCATGTTATACTCCTCAATAGCAACCAAGCAAGCACCATCTATTGCTCACAGGTGCCACACAGTTATCAGTATAACCGATGATCACCTAAAGCTAGAGAAGAAGAAGAAGAAGAAGAAGAACAACGAGCCTTGAGGAATCTATATAGATGTATTCATTTCATCGTCTCTCTGTTGCATAATCATTCAAATAGTAGTAGCGATATAAGTCATTCATCAATGTGGAAAGACTAGTGCTTGTGATCTAATCTCGTTATTGGCATTACTAACGTTCATTTTCTTCTTTCTCAATCGAATGACTGTGTCCATACAGACGCCGAGATCAAACTAAATGTCTACGTCGAAAAAAAGTCAAAATCGAACGATTCCATCTGCTCGTATTATTGTAGGACACATGAGTTTAATAAACGATTCGCTTCTTTCTCTACTTGTTATGCTTTCGCTATTGAAATATCAAGACTCTGTCTTGGCCTATAATTGTTCCTTTACGTCTTCTATTCATTCTTCGACGATGATTATGTACTGCCGAAAATCGTTCGTAATAGTTACAGTTTATTCTACACCCGCAGTTATTCTTGTCCTTTCTTTTTCTCTTTCTTTGTATTTCTCTAACTACCTGCAAAGGATATACATTTATTAAATCATTCGAACATGCAATTTCTTGTATGATCTAGATATTTTGTTTCGTCTTGTAGATAATGAAAAGTTTGACCATTGCAAATCAACGTTCTTGTGAATCTCCTCGATCGGTAGTTTTCATTCAGTCATCACAATACAATTCGATGTTCACTCATTTATATTTTAGTTAATGTCTGATGTTATTGATAGTAGTTCAAGTACAAGCGAATCCAGTCGTAGTTCAAAGTCTCTACTTCAGTTAATAACATGGTAAAGTGAAAACATACTCTTCCTTTGAAATTTGTTCTGTATTTTGAAATTTTCTTTCAGCCCAATCTGTCTCGAAATCTTCCGTGAACCATTACAATTACCGTGTCAGCATACGTTCTGTAAATCATGTCTCGAACGAATAACGGATGATCGATGGGGTCGATGTAAAATAATATGTTGTTACTAACCGATTTCAACATTCAATTTGTTTTTATGAATGTTCATAGGTCCTGTATGTCGCGGCTGTTATCGAGTGCCATTCGCCGGTGTGGGTTCATTCGAAGTCAATCGAACGATTGTGAATCTTCTAGAAAGTCTGCCACATACCGAACCGAGACCAATGCTCAAAGCGAAATGCGCCTTCTGTAAATTGGAAGATACAATTACGGTAACTATACATGAGATATACACAGAGAAAACATAGAATCGAAGCATCTGTTGATTAGGCGTGTGAACACTGCCGTGAAGCCATATGTCGCAAATGTCGTCGGCAGCATTATGATGATTTTTGTAAGTATATTACGACGAAATTAAATGAAACTCAACAAGAAACAGAAAAGTTAATTGCAAAAGAAGGTAATTCGATTCGACGATGGTTTTGTAATCGAATAATCGTTTTTGATTATAGCGGAAAACATAAAGAATCACGAAGAAAATGTCCGTCGATCAGATGAGATTGCTGATGTGATTCGGAATAAAGTTGCGACTTTAATTGAAAAAATTAAACAAGAAGAAACGAAGTTGATTCACAATGTTGAAGAATTTCGAAATGCTGAACAGAGGTGGATGTATTTTTCTTGAAGATTTGTTCTAATGAATAGTTTTGATCTAGGCTGATTGATGAGAAAACGACTCGCTTGCACGATCTTTCTACAATTAACGAATTTTGCACCACCTCACAAGAGAAATTGCGAAAGTAAGCAGATTAACAAGAAATTTTCGTGAATGATTTCATTCTCGTTGTAGCAAAGAAGAAACTGATCAAGAAGCAGTTGAAATTCGTCGAAAATGTGAGGATTACGTTTTAAACATCAACGATCTCCAAAGTCAAATACTTGTCGTTAAAACACCGACTCGCCGAGTATGACAAACCTACTTCCTTTCTTCCATTATTCACTTCGAAACTTCACTCTAGATTTCATTTTTCAACCGAGATATATCCTCAGATGCTATCTCACTCGGTTTCGTCGAAGTTGGTTTAACTCTTGAACCTATCGAAACATCTGTTCAACTGTCATCTGTATCCTATCCATCATCGTCATCGAAAACTGACCCGATACCTTCAGCGCCTTCCATCGATGTCGATTTACAGCAATGTCCTAAACAACTCTTCCATTGTTTAAGTGCTTCATTATTGCAACAACCAACAAATGATAATTCAATTGGCCCGTCTCCGTCCTATCGTTCGAATGTCTCAATAACGGAAAATAATGGCTATTGTCGTCAACAACATTCGCAAAATCATCGACGAGCACCACGTATTATTGGTAAACGAGGAACACGCGACACAGAATTCATGCATCCATCGTCTCTAGCTTATTCAAAACGAGATCAATTGATATGTGAGTGGTAGCATGTTTGGAAAAAAGAAAGAACATCATTTTGATTCTATACATAGATGTGTGCGATACTTACAACAATCGGCTGGTTACATACAATGTTGAAGGTGTTTTTCAACAAGTTTATAACGATACAACTGAAACAGGTGAAGTACGATTTTATCACCCGTACGCCGTTCATATCGATTCTGACAATCGACTTTACCTAATCGATCAATCTGAGCGACGTATAAAAGTATTCAATCGTGACTTTAAATTAATTCGTGTTATTGGACAATATGGTCGAGATGTTGGTCAATATTCTGCACCATGTGATCTGTGTACAAATGAACAAAAATATATCTTCGTGTGCGATGCAGGTGGCCATCGAATCTTGAAATACAACGAGCAAGGCCAGTTTCTTCTTGCATGGGGTGGACTTGGTACTGATCATGGACAATTCAAATGTCCTGCCTGTGTTTGTGTGCTTAGTGGAGATCGATTAGCTGTATCTGATTGGGGCAACGATAGAATACAAATATTCAATAGTGAAGGCGATCATTTGTTATCGATTGGACAACGTGGAAAACTTTTGTCGGAATTTTCTCGTCCATTGGGTCTGGCGTATGATGAAGGAACAGAACGATTGTTTGTTTGTGATGAAGGAAATAATCGTGTGACAATATTCAATCAAGATTTTACAGTCGCCGAGCTTGTACATTCAAAAATCGGTTTTCATGGACCGTACGATATCTTATTACTTAAAGATGGTCGAATTATGGTTTCAGAACATCGAGCACATCGTTTACAAATCATTTAGTTGACCGTTTTCTTTTTGTTTCGTTTATGATGAATTTTCTCCTCAAGTCAGATGAGCGATTGAAATAGAGTGAGTGACATAACGTTTGTTTTGTATATTGAATTTTTAATCTATTTCTTTCAATTCAATTCAATAAAAATCATATTTAAAAATATGTCAAAACTGTTTGCGTTATGACACGCCAATCAAATATACTATAGTCATTGAATTATCAAAAGGTCAATTCGGGCTGAAGAGTATAGTATGATTCATTATTTTTAATACTTGAAATACGAAAGAAAAATAGCCTATAATTTACGATAATAGATGAGTTCACCTGCTTCACCGGGTGCTGATTGTTCACTGGGAATGAAAAGAGTGACGATCAGAATACGTTCACCCTTCCATGTTGTCAATGTTATGGTTGGATTTGCAAATGCTTGACTGCCTTTATCGGTAACAATAGTCACTTGATCAGCATTGCCTGTTTGAGGATCAAAAATGAATGTTCGCCAAGTGCCGAAATCTTTTGGTGTATATTGTCCCTCGATGGCAGTGAATGCGTAACCATTGAAATCTGAAATAGCATCACGATCACCGATATTACCTTGTACGCCGTAATGAAGTAAAGCATTATCAACATTGGGTTGTTTCTTAATTTGAACCCATAGATTGAAATTTTTCAATGTTGCACGAGCTTGTCGATCAACAATACAATTATCATAAAAATGAAAGCCGACATCAATATTATTCAATGTGGGTTGACCGTATATGTTGGGTGTGCCTTCAGCGCACCGGGACAATGTACGTGGAACAGAATAATTTAGTTTAGAGGTGCCAGCTTGTAAGTCGGACCATGTGAGATAAAAAGAAAAACGTAAGTGATTGCTCGGTTCTTGTTCCCAAGCAACTATGTAGCCTTGAGGTTGATCAGCAGGTACAACAATTGTCGGTTGTGAGCCATAATAGGCTAATTCGCGAAGCCACGTCCAATTTAACAAATCATCTGATACAGCTAAATTCACTCTTGGCACATTATTAACATATGTATGATAAACTCCAATAAATTGTTCGGTATCAGTTCGTTTAATGATCTTCACACAGTCCATAGTGTTTCCAAGATTATCACGTGAGGCATATCGACGTCCGTCAGCGCCACGTACATCACCGATCAGTGATACCAGTTTATGGCGCGCATCATCTGATGGAGCTTGCCCGCTAGTAAGAGATGCGATACAACCTGTCAGTACAAAGATTAACATCCACATTGTGAATCTATTGATCATAGAAACGATACATTAGCAGATATACACATGAAGATACTAGCGACGGCTGCAATAGTTTCTCATCATATATTTGCTTTCCAGCAAACTCGAATCAACACTTATCTGAGCATGGGATAAACTAAGTGATGAGAAAAAAAAGCATCGACCCCATGCTTATTTTTTTTGTAATTGTTTAATGACTAATCATTCGATAATCGAGCGAAGGCAACTAAAATATATGACATTTCATCGAGTGTATACGGAACACCAGAAGCGCATGAGGCAATCTTACTTTAAAAACGTGTTGCATAGCCTACTGATTCAATTTCTGTATGACGAAGTAATCAAAATGGGGCGAATACATTAACATATATAAGAGCACAGTAAAATAATGAAGTCACTCTTAACGATTGAGCCACAGTACATCTATAACTATCTTAGGAAAGTGCTATTTAGAGTAGTAACACGCCAGCCGTGGCATAAGATATCAATGCGGTGTGAATTGCAAATATAGATCCGAGAAACGGAAACATGTTTGTTAAATCATATTGACAATGTTTCAGAAACATATTCAATCATTTTTTTTTCTTTTCTGAACACTAGAATATAAATAATCAAACAGAAAAATCCATAATCGATAACGATCGGAAAATAAATGAAGTAAAAATAAGAATGAGCAGAGTAAACGGAATGGAATTAGACGGAAGACGCGTCATTGTCAATGCGTTGTAAAAGTAACTGCCAAGCATGTTCAACTTGTTTCTGGGTAATACTCTCAGCCCAGTAAGTACAAAGAAGAACATTAGCATATGGTAATCGAGTTTCATTCGACATTTGCGCGTCCAAACGGCGTTTTACTTCTTCGACTGATAAATGATCTCTTTCGACAACGCGTCGAATGGCCTATGAGAAAAGATTTATGAATAAATCTGATAGAAGCATGTTATCAACAACTGACCTCTTTTGGAGGAATCGATGCAATCCATATTTCATTGACTGCAACGGTCCACTTTGCTTCAAGTAACACAGCTGCATCAAGTACAATGATGCGTTTACCTGGATGAATGAACTGTAGATTTTCTTGGGAAATTTTCTATTTTACCTTGTTGAAAGAATTGTTCGATACGTTCTTGTGCTAAGTTTAATATCGCAGGCCAAACAATGTTGGTTAGTTTTTTCATTTCATCGGGCGACTGAAAGACTTTTTGGCCGAGTATTTTCCGATCAATGGAACGGTCAGTAGGATTGATAACGTCATTTCCAAATGTTTCGATGACTTTTCTATACGCATCAGTATCGACTTTATACGCTTCATGACCTAATTTATCACAATCAACAACAGCGGCACCAAGTTTTTCTATGCGACGTGCAATGCTTGACTTTCCTGATCCTATGCCACCAGTAAGTCCAATAATGTATGGTCGATTTGGTTCACTAGCTTTCTAAAAACGATAAGAATGACGCGATACTAAACAAGAAACAAATCTATTCTACCAAAGGTTGTCGAAGGAGAGTGCCAAGCATTTCTCGTCGAAGTGACGTCGAGCTCAATTTAATGTCACCGTCGAGATTATCTTCGTCGGCTGGAACCATTGATACGACATGTACTGGTAATTGAGAAAGTTTGTTTTCCGCTCGTTCTTTATTCACCTGTGCAGCACCTTGTTGAGTCTCTTCAGTAACGATAATACACTAAATCATCACATTGTATCCGTATGGAAAAAGAAAAACAATATTACATTCAAATCTGGCATAGTTGCCGATGGTCCGCACGGATCTTCAATTGGTTCACAATGAACATGAATACTAGGTCGAATTAAATAAACAAACGAACTGACGTTCGACATACGTTTAGCAACCGGTTCGATAATTTCTCCTAATACCTACGTAATTGACATAAGTTTGAAATGAATTCATGCCGATGAAAAGTTTGAAGAGAACATACTTTGTTTTGTATCATGATTCCATCAGTAACACCAACGACGATTTTCTCATCGCAAAGAAGAGCACTTTCGGTTAGTAACAGTTTGTGGCCATTGTGTAATCTATCAAAAGTACCTTAATCGAGAACAGATATCAGATGTAAGATGTGTCATTTTCACGAAACATACCACCAAGAACTCCTCGATTGTATGGAGTTGTGGATTTATGACTGAATAAGTCGTTTTCCCTTGTAGATGAATTCTCAATCAGTTGATCTTCTTTTCCGTCTTTCTCATCGATTGTACGAAGTTCGAAATTTTGATCTAATTGATGGAAATGATTTCGACAATAATCGTACAATCCCGGCGATGGTGAACAATCAGCAAAAACAGCTTCGCATAGACTAGGCAATCGTAATGGATTGGTTGACTTGATCACTGAATCGACATTATGCAATAATACATCAACTGAAGGATTCTTCGTGGACGTCACTTGTTTATAAATTGCATGTAACATTGGACGTATACATCGTTTTTGTTGTTCTCGATCGAAGAATCTTTCTGGTGAAGCGTTTGATGCCTGCGTATGGAGATTTTGAACAACAATGTACAGATTTCGTTCAACATACGGAATGACTGCAGATAGGATCGATGGAATACGCGAGCGTATTGGGTTTGTTATTAGCAGAAGTGCCGTTTGAAATCGTCTGATGTTTTTCTCAGTCATGATGACAAAAAGCACCGATCAATCGATTGTTCTAACTCCAGTCAATATCTGCTATGTTATCTAAAAGAAAAGGACTTCTTTCAAGCTTATTCCCACACATTTCTTCAAGTTATCTTTCGCAAAACACAAATAGTTCCGAACTGAAATTCTTTTCATGTTTTGATTGGATTTTATTTTTGAAAAGACAAGACAACAGCATCCTATTGCACATAAAAATGGTGAGAGAAAGAACACCGTACGTGGATATCTCTAGAGGAATGACGACTACTCAATCAAACGATAAATATTAATCGAAAGAATAAAATTTGATGGGAATTCATCTATTCGAGTGATGTTAATGTTGTAAGTTGCTTTAAAACTTTGATTTGACTAGTTTCTCGGATTTCTCCAGCGAGGAACATTTCATCGACGACCGAATAAACCTGAAAAGACAGAATAACACGAGCAACAGAGCAAAGTTCGCATTACTTTGTAGAAATTGAAGACTAAATCCAGTTCGCAGACATTATGGAAAAACCTTTCGACAAAAAATCAAGGTCACATCAATATACCGAAAGTTTACCTTCAACTTACTCATTAAGAACCTCGACAAAATTATGAATTGCTTCTAAATAAGCTAAATTATTATCATTCACATCCACGCAGATGCAAAAATATAAACCAGCATAACGACGATAGACTATTTTAAAGTTACGGAACTAAACAAACAAAGAATCTCAGAAACATTTCATCAATTTTAATGTTCATACTTCGACGAAGCTAAAAAAACAAGCAAAATACATTTCTCCAATTGACAAAACTTCTTTCTTCACTTACTTTGTATGTTTCGCATCGCGTACAGTGACTAAAGCATGAACTTCTTCGATCAATTTTTGTTTTTCATCATCATGAAAGTTCATAAACCTATTCAAAACGAAAATTCAAAACGTTCAAAAAAACAAGACAAACTTTTCCTTCATACCATTTTGCTAATCGTGTTTTTCCTGCTCGATTTTGAATGAGAATAAATCGAATCATAGTTGATCTAGAATCAAAGCGAATTCGATTTGTCATTTTCCTAATTTCATTGTTAGAAAAACAACTAAACATTTTATCACGAATCCTACGAGTTGAAATAAAAATCTCGGCGAAAAAATCTTCCATAACATCAAATGTCTTCGTAAAAGAAACACACTCAACGAAGTTGTGAGTAATTTACAACAATCAACGATCAAAACACGCTTTAATAAAGTCGTATCAGAGGTTTTTCGGAGCATTTTTCGAATGAATATCACATTTAATATCTGACCGGAAAAGGTTTCAATGAGAACGAAAATTCCACGAAGAATCAACGAATTCATCACTAATGAAAGATAAGCGTTTATCGGCGAATTTAACGTTGGAAATGCAGCTGTCCAACGGATTTGCGAAATCACAGGTTGATGACCAGTTGCATAAAAGAAATAGTCGGATAGTAATGAAAACAATAACGGTATAGACTGACCACTTGTCTCGAAAAGAATTCTATAGAGAAAATATTGCAGAAATATCACGAATGAAAATCGATAGCCAACAACAAAGATTAGAATTGAATAAATTAGAGTATCGAAACGAGATGGTCTGTAGATCACAAAACAAATCTGAACGAGAATACTTAGATAGAATATCGGTAATGTATGTGGAATGTTGAACCAATAAGCAACGATGGTTAAATATGAAAGATGGGAATAGTTTGGTGTCAAGTAAAGAATAATAAACCAAAGAATTGCAGATAAACATGGAAGAACATATTCGGAAGTATTCAAGGATTTTGACAGAAGCCAGTCGGGATCGAGACAATAGGGTTGTTGTTCTTCACGACAGATAAGAAATGCTCGAGAAAGAAATAATAGAAGTGAAAGGAGAAGTTTTTCGTAAAATCGTCGATTTGAGAGTAAAACAATTGTTTGAATTAGAAAATAAAGACACATTGCTTCATTGATTATAAAACTATTCGAAAATGATATGGCGAAGTACATGAATGCAAGCAAAATATAAAAGATAACATTGGAATAATCATTGAGATATTTTGAGACGTTGAAGTAGACGAAGAACAAGATTGTCGATGAAATGAGCATGATGAACAATCCAGTAAGAATTCGAGGAATATTAAATGTTGACCATTGACGACGAAAATGTGTTTGTAGTTTATGTTTAAATTCATTGAATAAGTTCTCAACTATAGTCGCATTTCGCTCTTTGTTGTTAACGAATATCGTATGCAAATTAGCCCGTAAGTTTTGTATATCATCGGATAATGGTAATGTCAAAGATATCTCGGCTAAGTATGCATCCATTTGCTGAAAATTTAATTTCATCGCTTGAAAACGTTGTTCCAATGGAATCAGATCTGTAATCATCATCCCCACATTCGAAAATGGTACTAATATGTGAAGATACCACGAGAGTGTTGGAACGAGATCAATCTGAGACACAACTTGTTCGTTTGTGTTCACTAATGGAAAGTAGTTGGCTTTCGTTGTGTAGAGAAACATGGCAGTTTCGATTTCATTTAACTCATCACCACCATGGTCACCTTGTTGAGTCATTCCATGATCACCGATCACCATCAGAAGCGACGGTGAGTCAAACTCATCTAGTTTTCTCGTTAAATTTCGCATCACATCATCCATTTGATTTAGTTTACGTTTCATTTCGGCGTGCAACGGACCATATCGATGACCACAGTGATCCACACCGAGAAAATGTGCAATCACAAACGAATATTCGTCATGTCGAGTATCTTCGAGAACTCTCCATAGATGTTCAAGGATACCATTATCAACTGTATCCAAATCATGCACATCAAACGATGGATAAACATGTAAATGTTTAAATGGAATGTTCGGATAAAGTGCCAACCATGTATCATCACCTAACAAGGAAATATTTCGTTGATAGACACTGGTTTGTAGCTGATTTAAGAGATTATCCTCTTCGATTTCGTATCCAATGAAATTGTAAGATATGTCGATAAATGTTGGCAATGTTCCAGTTGTTAGAGCCTTTAAACGTTGAAGTGTAGTGGTTGGAGGATCGGCTAAGAGTTTCAATAGAACAGATTGTTGTGGTCGGGTTTGGAGTAGTTCACGAATGAACGGCATTTGATTTTGGTAATTTGTTATCTTGAGATTTTTCGTTGGCTTGATAAAATCATAACGAAGTGCATCAATAACAATAAAAACGACTTGTTTAAACTCGAGCGGAACTGTTGATGGTATTGTACCAGTAGAATTTTCCAAGATAACACGGCGCGTTAATAGAAATCCATTGAGAAAGAAAGCCAAACCGAGAAGGTAACACGCAAGAAGAGATAAAAATCTGAAATCCATATCTAAAAAAGAAGATAATGTTTGAGATTACATCGGAATGATGTATAATTTCTTTCGAATTCAAGTAGATAATTGATGTCGAAATCGATTGTACCATTCAATTCAAGTACTCGGACGTTGCTTGTCAAGGAAAAGATGAGTAATAGACGATCGAGTTCAACATTTTCAATTTGAAGTGTCAATGAACGAAGCGATTCATTTCCTGATAGATAATCAACATCTTTATCCATAACTTCTCGTTTATCGTCGTTGATATTCGCATTTAGATAACGTAATTTCGGTAACTGACAAATCAGAATAATCAAATCACTTGAAAAACATGGACAATTGATAACAATTCTTCTAACTTGACTTGGACGATATTTTTCTTTGATGAAGAACAAGTTCGTATGGAAATCACATTCAATCGACCGTAGATCTTCTTGATCTTGTAATAAATTTCTGAAAATTTCATACAAATGTTGTTCATTTTGAATATAATTTGTATCAATCGAGATCGATTTCAGTTTGGAAGTATTCAAGACTTGTTTTAATTCGTTCAGTTTAACATCATACAATCGAACTGATTGTAAATTTACGAATACAAGCGATTGCAGAGCGATTCGCAGACGATTCGACTCGTCCGAAATCGATAAATAACGGATATATTGACCAATTTTTGGAAGGATAACATTTTGATAAAGAGAAAACTGCTTCGAACTGAGCTGAAACATATTTGCTTGAAAACAAAGACGTCGATCCGTAATCAAACAATTCAGTCGTTGATTGATATCGAAGAATCCTTGGAAAAGGTCGTAAACGTCCAAATAATCAAATATTTCCAACAGTAACTCATTAGACAAATTGTCAAATGACGAACAATATTTCATCTGAAATTCAATTAAAAAAAACTATATAAACAACAAATTACATCATCACTGAATACGTAAACAAAGCTAGAAGAATATCACATTACTTGAGGAGAGAAGAAATACAAATTTGACATGCACAACAAGAAAAAAGAAAGAAAAAATTTCATAGAAATTCAAGATCGAGCAATTGTAACACGACCGTATCTGAGTATTGAACGAAAATGAATGCATCGTACGATTACTTGTGTCGTTTTGCTTGTTTAGAAACCTGAAATATCGAAGTGTCAGATCTAGTACGAATGAAAGTATTATTCATTACTCGTGAATTAGATTTATCGTTAATTAGTTCAATGATATTTTCATCTTTTGCAAACAGATTCCGATTCAACTGGATAGGATGATTTTTACTTGAATTCTTTGCACAGCGTCGCATTTCAGCAACAATCTTCAACGCGCTTGCTCGATAGACATGGTGAACGTCACGTAAGTGTCGTGGCATATCTAAACGTGAGATAATCGACGAGCATGGTGCTTTCACGATATATTTCGGTTGACAATCGAACAGATTTCTCGAATCTTGATTGAACGGACAAGCAATGTGAAAATTCTTGTTGTATAAAACATCTTGCGAACTGAACAGGACGGTTACGACAGGATCACGTTGCTTCAAAACGGCTTTGCAAACTTTGTACGCACTTCGAGCTGTCATATGATGAAAACTTTGTAGATGATTATAGAGACAACTTGGTTTTCCTTCGCATAATCGAATGTTGTGAATTGGAAGAATGCCAAACAGACCGACACGTGTCAATGGACAAGCTCCACGATAAATCGTCACGGATTGATTCAAATTTGCCGATGAAAATGATCGACGATTCGATGAATTTGCACGATGATCATCATTTTCCTAAATGAATCGAAAATTACGACTCAACTCATCAATGGCTAGTCTTCTTACCGAATCAGCATCGTCAATATCACTGGAATTTATCTCGCTTCGTCCAGCTTCTTCGCCGGATAAACTATAAAACAGAGCAGAAGAAAACTTTCCTATCAATATGAATAATTGTGATTTACTCGTCAGATTTATTGTCTTTGTTTTCCGTCGATAGACTTCCACTCTTCGATACTAAACATATACAAAGAATTTCAATGCAAATTATTGATACATCGGCGCGCTATTTACATGAAATAGGAATAATATGGTTAGAATGAATATTCTCACTATCCATGAATTCGTCTGGTTCAACTTTAATATTCGTTGGTGCATCTGAATTGGCGTAGACACGTTCTCGCTGTTGTTCACGTTCAATAGCTACGTGTAATTTATCTAAATATGCTTGGAGATCTTGTGTAGTCGACGAGGATTCTAAGAGCGATGCTCCTTCTGAGTGTAATTGAAGATGATCACGTCGACGTTGTTTATATGTGCGTTGGATTTCTGTACATGCTATTTCAATATCCCGTTTTTCTTGTTCATCTAGTTTTGTTTCATCGATCAGTCTATTGTAAAGGACGAATCGTTGTTGAACTTGTCGACGCAGTTCTTTCGGTAAATCGTTTTTTTCTTTTTCATACAAACGGTGATGCTCTTGCAAATGTTCAAAACAAATATATCGTTGACAATGTTTCACACATAAAAATGTATCAGTACTGGAACAACTTGTTTCACTACAAACGATCACATCAGATGACATGAGAAACCAAATTCAGAAACGTCTATGGAAATCGGCTCAACAATGTCAAAGATCATCAGTTTGCTTCGTTTTTAATAGATTTTTTCAAATGGAAAATAATCTAACCAATATCGAAGCAGATTAACGAAGGACGTTAGGCAGATGTCGCTTTCGTTCATTGAACTACAATTGACACAAAAATGATAAAAAATAATTTTGAGTATTGTGTTGTACTATGCTCGTTATCTATTTCTTGAATAATCTCAATGTACATAGATGTAAAATAGTATGTGAAATTTAGTCGAGCTTGTTTCTAAACAACGATACCTGTCAGCGTGAATTTATCAATTCTAAAAAGCATTTTCCGTATCACGCGAGACGTAAAAAGTTTTATTGGACATTTCCGCGTTTACATTTCATAAAAGAAAACAGTCGAGTGTTACAAATTCATGGCATTTAGAATATTAAAGAGAAAAAATGAGCTTAACATAAGTCGACTAAAGATAGAGAATCTTTTTTCATGAAAGGAAATGAAATAAGTCAAATTTCCATCGTCATGTAAGATATTTTAATAAAAATTATTGTATGATGCAATCAGAAACGTTTACGCATATCAGTTTTCAATGTGTAAAATAGATTCTTTAGGGTAAGTAGCTTTCAGCGGATAGATGGTAGTCGCTAAAACACACTTTTCAAATGAATCGTTTATTATTTTTTCTTTGACGTTCTGTTTCTATAACTAGACGGATCAATAAATATTCCTGTAGAAGAAACAGAACAGAACGAAGGCCGCATTTTTTCGGTCACACTTTTTTCACTGCTCTTACCTTTACTCATTATGTTTCGTTTAAAAACTGTCTCGTCTTTGCTAGTCTACGGAGCCGCAGCGCTCGTCTTTCTAGTTTTTCTACTTCACTTTTACACTCCATCGTATCATTGGAATGATAATGGATTATCCGAGCATCCAGATATAGATAGTCAGTTTATCACTTTCGAAGTCGCTCGTAAGTATCCAATAGTAACAAAAAAGACGACCTCAACTACGACTGTGACGACGAAAGAGGTGGATAGATCATTAATAGAATGTCGAGATAAAGCGTTGACTATCGACCATTATCGTACACGTTCGGTTGTGCGCGGCGTGATCGTTCGTTTCCCATCGCTGAGAGCGAGATATTACTTCGTACAATTCCGTTGGCTCTATCGTAGTTGGATCGAATCGGAAATGTTTACGCTCGATCGATGGCGCACGGATCTGATCATTCTTATTGATAAAGAGTTCGACAACGAGACCCAACAATTGTTGGAACATCTGAATTGTCGATCGGAAAACGAACGCACATCTCGTCGGCAAATCTCACGATGTATTCTTGTTCAACATCAATTATATTCTGAACGAACACAAAAAGAACGTGAAAACTATCTGAAAATCTCCCCAATGCTCAATCGTGCTGGAGAGCTAAGTGACAACGTTGATCGCCTATTCGCTGTTCATTCTTATATCAGTCGATTGAGAACGAACGAAACTTTGTACGATATTCTTATGGTCACAACGATGAATACGTTCTTGACAACACAATTTGGAAAATACATTCCAGTAAAATGTGCGTTTATTCTTGGTACATCACCGGATTATTCCACATTTTATGGTCAAACTGAACAAGTTTATGAATTCGTTTCGACACTATTGAAAACATTAAAAGATCCAAGAATTGAATCGAAAAGCTCTTCGATTGACTACGCATCAACTATCGAAGCTTTACAAACACGTTTTCTATTCACCGAAAAACAAGTTGACATACCTTGTGATTCCACATTGACAACATATCGTACGTATATTTATCATTTGAAATGTTACGCACATTCGACAAGTTTGTTTTCCGAACGAATGTTTCGTCAAAATGCTTATGATGGTTATGACAAAGAACCATTTAATATTTATGTCGCACGAGAATACGCAACGCTGATGGCTTTACAATCAAAAGTACTGACTTTAGATGCTCTACGTTCATTAGCGGCCAATGTCACACGTCGAGAAGTCTTTACATGAAGAAGTTTTTTTTTATAGAATTAACAACTAAATGTGTGTGTGTGTGTGTGCTTGAATGGAAAAAATGTTATTTTTATAGAAAAAAAAAACGATTTTTTTAATGGCAGATAATTCGAAGATGAAGTTATTACTAAGAGTAGGCATAATCGCATGAAGAAATAATTCGATAGATAAAATATATTTATATCGTTGATCATTGAATATCGAATCAGATCGGATCGTGAGAAAGCATGACACATTCGATGTATCCGATTAGTTGAACTGAGGCGTGCTTTCATTCTTCAAGAGATAAGATATTCTGCCATTTGTTTCCTACTGCTTAAGAAACAGTTCAAATTTCCAGATATTCATTTTCTCATACATAAATCACCATAAAAAAAGGGAGAAAATATAAATATGAACACTACCAACGGGGTCATTGCTAAATCAACTACACTTCTAGATTATTTTCACAGTCAAGATAAAAAAAACAACAAAACATATCCTTTCTTTTCTGCAGAACAAGACAAAATGTCAACAACAATTCATGCTTCTCTTTCACTCTGAATGATGAGACTTATGCAAACAAAATTCTCTCATACATCTATCTTTTCGCATACACATACACAATAACAGCGTTGTATTGACCTGAGGATCATAATAGATGGTTAATTGTGTTGAGAAGAATGAATAAAAAAAAAGCGAGAGATGAACAACGAAAGGGAATTATTCAACTAAAACTCCCATTGTGTTGCTTGTCGACTATTTTGACATATCGCTTGGATACTTCCACTTTGTTCAGCGCGTAAATACATTCCATTTGGTGCTTTAATAACGACGCGAGATGATGACCAACATAATTCTAATGAAAATTTCGATGGTTCACAACCACTGACACTAATATTCAAATCATTTGATATTTCCCAATAGAGACCATCGGAACCTTTCAAATAAACAACTCCTTCGCTATGAGTTTCTTCAGCTGCTTCTTCTAATGTAAATAATGTGAACAGAGCTTTGTTACACTCGAGAACACGTGATTGTTTGTTCCGGTAACCAACATGACCAAAATCGCATTTAAATACACAAAATGGTCGATTGATGAATTTCAGCAGAAAATAAGCATCAGGTAAACTGTTTTGATCGGAAACAGCACGCATATTTCCAGAAGCGTGTGGAACAATAAATTTGCCGTTTGATGCTTGAAATGTGACGTGTCCGTGGCCGACAGATTGTATATGAAAACTTGTCTCTACTGACCTAAATTTGATCAGTCAATTAGAACTCGTCACGAAATTCTTCGTCGTCTTACTTTTTTTCCGCTGTTGCTTGTATACTCAGTCCTCCGATCGTCCAATATTTATTGTCATAGGTTCGAATCTGATAAGCTTGTAAATCATCGTCATATTCTAATTGAAATATACTACTCTGATCACGTTCGTATTGATTCGCCGATAGATCAATTCCTTGTTTGATCGAAACAAGTTTACCATTGGGTGCCACTAAGCATATTTGTAGTTTACTTTCTTCTAAGAGAAATTGCTCATCTTTGCCAGCTGTTCGATTTCTTGTTGTCATGATGCCTAGTGGACCGATAGCTGTGAGATAGCAGCCATCACAATCTTTGAATGTGATGTATCCTTTATGAAGTTCAATCGTGAATAATGTTTCTTCTGTTTGTTCGGTCGATAATTTGCCATCTTTGTGGAAATAGTACCCGTTACTCGAACGAATACAGTAATGATCATTGAGATATTCAACAGCAATGATCGCATCGCTACCCCAGGGAATAATTTCATCGATATGAATCTCATCATCTTCTAACTTAGCGTAACGTTTTCGAAGTACGTGTTTCAGATTAATCTAAACAAAAAAAAGACGAGAATTTCTCTTGAATATGAACAATACAAAGAAATGTTTATACCTGTGGATGGAGAGCTAAATGAGGTGACCACCATTCTGGTGTTTTACTAAAGCAGTGCAATTGATCGTTATCACCGCCTAAGTACATACCATACGTAACAGATTTCAGAGCCCATTGTCCATCTCGATTGTATTCAAGTTGAAAACGACAATCATCATCGATATCGTGCATATCACATTTTAATCGACCATATTTATCAGTTGATAAATAACGATTCAATGGCGATTGGAGATAAACACAATCATTTGGAATATTATAGATAATCGTCCACTTTTGTTTTCGTTTCAACGATGTGCCAGCTAGAAGGTAAGAAATAGACCATTCTTCCAATATTTGTTAGAAAATAATTACTAGCATTGATTTTGCAACCGAACGTTTCGGCAGTTAAATATTTTCCTTTGGAACTGATTAAACCCAATGACCAATAGAGTTTTTCAATCGTTGCATTGTTCGCTGTAGAACAAGTGCTATGGTGACCATTACCATTGACAAGAGAATTCTGTTTGAGAAAAGATCTCTTCACTATTGGCTGTGGATGATGATTGATTGCTGGTGGAATCAGTGATGGAGGTAATTTAATCGTAGGTTTTGGCCTAAATTAGAATCTCGTATGAGTACGTCACATATAATTATTTGAATATAACGAAACCTGAGAGCTGAATGCATATTGTTCAGTCAAATATGTCTTATCATCGAACTATCTATTGAAAATGAGAAACAAAACAAATTCTCTCTCTTTACTTCTCCTGTTCTCTCTTCGCTGACGCGCGCGTATTTTTTCTTCTCATTCTTCTATTCACTCCTCCCTTTTTCGTCAAGACATTGTATGAGTTCATTAATACATATTCTTTTATTCGTTTCTACATACACGTACGTGACCGTTGTATTGTGCTTAGTAATTAACAGACATAATGAAAAAGAAAACGAATCGAATCTTCAAAAGTATAAGATCAGAATTAGTTGATCTTGAAATAAAGATCAATTGCGTCTTTTTCATCAAAGAATGCACATCTACCAATACCTATTGATATAAAACGATCCACTGAAGGTCAGAAAAAAATCAGTGATATTCGTGTTCAAGACGAAGGACAACAGATTGACACTATAACCTTTTGTGTTGCTTTTGTCACATCTTGGTTTATATCTTTCTCAAACAAATAAAGCTTGAATATGTGACCATTACGAAATAACATCTGATGCTTTTCATCGAACAAAATGTATCCAGCTGGCTTATTTAATTATTGATTCACTATGAATGACACTAGGTGAAATTAACAAGTAGAAAGTCATTGAATTACATCATCTTTTAATCTCACAAAGGAATGTCAATTCAAAATCAACGTATGAATCTCGATGTTTCAATTATTGCAACATTTTTAATAAGAATTGCATTACTAAAGAATGAAAACGCTACAATGGACATCTATAGCTGAAATCAACCAATTCGCTCTCACTCGTGACTTATTGTTTACTTTTGTTTCTATTGTATTTAAAATTACGCATAACAATACTTCCGAGGAGAAAAATAAATGCATTGAGTGTTTTAATGAAATTGTATGTACAACGATACTTGAAATATAGGCCAGTAGATAAATAATTGACAGTCAGTTGTCTTGCGGACGATTTCAATATGATGCTATCATTCTCAGATCAGGAGGAATTTGATGGTATGTAGACAGAATTGAATGTTATGTGCGTAACTATGTACGAATCTGTGTTTTTTCAAAGACGAGTTAATGACTGGCCGTTTTGATGAAAAGCTTGATGTAAACGATACTCAATGAGATTTTCCAGTTTGATTACTATTCGATCTCGTTAGGAATTTGTTGCACTAATCACTTCTCGACCACAAACGGCAATGGATGACTCACTACAATCGAACATTAAAGACGTATGATAAACCATAGTTGTTGATTATAAAAGATTTAGGTAATTTACATAGTACAATCCAGCAATTGACGACAAAGAATCATCTACCGAACTATCAAATATAGTACATTGTTTTCAATAGTGATTTCGTTTTGATCGTCTGTTTTTCTATTAAGGATGACTTCTTATATGAATTAGACTCAAATATTCAAGCGGTAGAATTATCGGAAAAGGTATTTTCTAATGTATTGCTTTTTTCTTTTAGGTACGACCTACTACGTCGAAAAGAACGTAATTACCTATGAATTATATCTGACGGAAGACAGTTAACAATTTGTATGTTTATTTTAGAAGAGCTCAACATTTATTCACTCAAGAAGATGAATATCGAGAAAATCAAAAAGGTGGTGGCTTTTTCAATCAGACTAAATTTTGTTCTGCATTAAGAAATGAGATGAAGCACATGTTTAACGTTGATGTCACTATTGAGAAGAGCAATGATGGATCACACCAAGAATACCCTCTTTATATTGTAACATTTCAAAGTATAAATGCGGAAAATGTTTCTAAAGCAAAAAACGCATTGAAATTGCTATTTGACTCGGTCAAAATAGAAATCATAGGCGAAGAAGCAGGTACAAAAAATGAACGCACTGGCATATGAAGGAATGTGAACGTATTTCCATTTAGGATTCTGGATACAGGATCAAGATTACGCTCGTATCGTTCAATTTTACGGTGATCAGAATAAAAGCTTGTTTATCCTGTGTGAATATTCAAAGATTGGCTTGTTTATTCATTATTTCGACGGTCATATATCCGTTGATTTTCATCGCTTATGTACTACTAGGGAAACTCTTCGAACAATACTGAAGAATAAGTTTAAATCCTCCGATGTAAATCTACCAGCGAGTTCCGATCTGACAAAGGAAAATAAAAGCTTTTTTGCACAAGATATTCTGCAACTCGAGGTTGAAGTTCGAACACGTCCGGTATTAATGAAACTTGAGCAGCGATGTATTCATTTATTTGGTATAACTCCAATAGTCGATGAAGTCGTGCAACAAATCGAATGTATCAAAGAGAGATACGCATCCAATATGGTTCGATTGAATTTAGAGTCTATTCAGGTACTTAATGGATTCCACTTATCCTAAGTAGTAGTAGTAGTAGCATTATTTTAGATCAATTATTTAATCGATTTTTATTCTGATGAGCTTCGAATAATGGAGAGAACGTTCGTTAATGCAAAAATCCTTGAGCATTTGAGAAATGGAGAATTCATGGCACCTCAACATATACAAAGTACAATCGAAAGACAAATCAAGGAATTAGCTACATTCTGTCCACCCAGTTCTTTTACCGTTGAGGAAGAAACTTTTCGTCCCATGGCACATAATGAATGTCCGAATCTAATAGACATCGGTCGGCATTATAAATGTCACGTTGAAATCAAAGAATTTCCAACGAAACATATTTGTGAGATTCCTCGATCAACGGCAGAGGATCACGTATCAAATAAATTAACAGCGGCAGCTATCAAAATAGAGCAGGGTGATCTTGCTGATCAGAACGTAAGAGCTTTTATTGCTATATCACTAGTACCAACTTTTCATTAGGTTGATCTTGTTGTGATTTGTTCGACATCGTTATATCTTCGAGATGATATCATCAAAAAAGCTGGTCAATCAGTGAAAGAAGAATATGAACGAATTGCTCAGCACTCGCCTTCCGAACCTTTTGAAACGAATTCGGGAGATTTGCAATGCCGAAAATTATTATTCCTTCCATGGCATATCGATCAATCTACTAAACACAAATTCACTCAATCGATCCGAAATTTCGTGAGAAGATCCGTTCAATATGCTCTCAGGGCGCATCACACATCAATTGCTTTCCCATCAATTGGATGTGGTAAACTAAATATTGGAAAAGATATTATAGCCAATGAAATGTTAGTCGAGGCGCAGAACCAATTATTAACAGCTAATGCCCTGTTACAGCTTATTTTTGTGATTCTACCACAACAAACGGATGTTGTCAAAGCTTTCGAGGTAAAACTTGCCAGTTTGCAAGAAGGCAACGTCGAAACTAAAGATGCAGAAATCTCCTATCACTTGTCGAGTAATACTACATTACAGTTCATCAATAATCGTCAAGATTTCGTTGTTTTGTAGCGCTAACATTGACCATTCACTCATCTAATGAGAATAATCAAAGAGAATGTATAGAAGCATTACACAATCATATTACCAACTCTACTGGAACCTACGAAGCCTATCAACAAACAGCTCTGAAAAAATGGACTCAGCCAGCGTTAAATAAATTCTTTCATTTTTGTCAGAAAAGCCATGTCGTGATTGACGTGGATATGAAAATTGGTTATTTGAGATTATACGGGTCAAAAGAAGCAGTCCGAGAAGCAGAAAGTGAATATCTTCGACAACAAGTTAAACAGAGCGAACAAGCTCGATTGGCTGTTATTGCACGAGATATCATATGGGCGTATAAAATCGGAGAAAATCAATGGGAAAAATACTCATCTGAAATCAATACTTTGATCGAAGATCAGTATACATCGAAACTGCAATCGGTGAGTAAAAAATAAAGATTGAGCAGCGGATCATAAACTATGACATCATCAGTTTAATTATACAGACGACAAATCGAAAGAATATCTTATCGATTTTCAAATGATGACTGAAAAATGCTTGAGTACTAATCAAGAACGTCCAATCGTTCGTCAAACTGACTTCACATTTCCTAAAGATTGGCACGTTCAAATTCACAATATTCAACAATTTTCCTTGTCAACGAATTCCGATGAATTCAAAAGTCTTCTACGTTTATTCAATAAAACTATGACTAAGAAATATACGGAGATCGTTCGGATCGATCGAATTCAAAACAAACAGTGGTATATGCAGTACAATTCCTATCGAAGTTTTTCATCGAAGAAACATACAGAGAGAAAATTATTTCATGGCTGCCCTCGACAAACAACCTCCCTGATTATTAACTCATTTTTCAATCGATCTTTCGCGGGCATTAATGGTTTGTCGAATTCGCATTTAATTTTGAAAAAAATCGTTGCATTTTAGGTGTTGTCTATGGGCAAGGTGCTTATTTCTCGGCTAAGGCTAACTATAGCCATAATTATGCGACTATAACCGATTCGACTGGTGAACGATATATGTTTGTCGCAGATGTTTTAGTTGGTGATACCATTACAGGAAATTCAAAGATGAAAACACCACCTGCTGGTTACGATTCCACAACAGATGGTGATCATATTTTTGTTACATATCGTGATGATCAAGCATATGCTTCGTATTTAATTGTTTACAAATGAACATTATTCGAACTGGTCGTTAGTTTTTTGTCTGTTTTATTGAATTTCCTTGAACAACAAGGAATAACAAAGGGATATTGAAAAACAACAAAACTTAACTAAAAGTCATCCGTATCATCACTGGTTTTCTTGACTTTTTTCTTCCGATTTTGTCTGGCGTGTTCAATTGCTTTCATACGTTTCTTCTTTCCTAAACCCAATCGTTTCGTTTGTTTAGCACGTTTCTTTCGATAAACAACTTCCGGTTGATTTACAGCTAAGACAGCTAGTTTCTGTTTACGTTCCAGGCGTTTCGCTCGTCGTTTTTTCGCCACATCAGCGTAGATGCTGGTAATTAGGTGAATATCATAATGACGTTTGAATACATCGAAAACATCCTGTGCGAGAGTTTTCAGTGATAGATTCGCTGCTGTTTCATCACGTTCGATTTCGCGTTCGAGAACAGTGAGAAATGATTTGAGGTGTGGAGTTAGCGGTGCTGATAAATCAAGAACAATTGCCGCTATCCATTTGAAAATTGACGAACGACGAGTTGTTTCGTTGGGATATTTTGTTGATTCGAATGTGGTTAAACGACAGCAACGTCGAAGTACTAAATCGAAATGTTCCGAATTCGATAGGATGAGAAGTTTTGACAAATAGATCAAGTTTTTGATCACTTGTAAACAAAATTCTTCGGTTAGATTCGATGGTTTCAGTTGAGAACAACATGCCAAACATAAACGTTGAATTTTAATCAATGGTGAACTCATTGAATCAAATATTGTCACATAATGAACGAACAATGGTTCATGGTCAAGATTTATTTGTGTAGATTTCTTTAAACGTTTGCGACTTGGACCATCTTCTGGTGCTGCAGATGGTATTGCACTAAATATTAGAATAATATATTCATTTGTCTCGCTTTCTTTCATGGAAATTCTACCTGATCTTGTCTAAACGTTGTACAACATCTTCGGGTTTGTTTATTTCAAAGATTTGATTGAAAAATTGTGCTGATAACAGTCGGATCCATATGTGTGGATGCAATAAACATTTTTCATCAATTAATTTCATCAAATCCAGCCACTTTGATCTCAATTGGATCATTTGCAACGAGTTTGGACAGAATTTCACCACCGAAATCAGAACATTGATTAAATGATAGATGTATTGATCGAAAAACTTCTCTTCATCATCATTTCCATCGAATTTGATTGCATGAAATTCTCTTTGAATGAATTCGAATACTTCAATTAAATATTGGTCAAATCGTTCTTGTACAATTTCAATAAATAAAAGAAATAGTTGTAATGCCAAACACCGATGTTCAATCTTGTCATTTATCCAACTAAAAACGATATTTTTCAAAATATCGTTTCGATGTTCTTCGTCGATTTTTTCTAACAACAACTTTAGATTCATTTGAAAATACTTCTTACATTCATTATTTGTTTCATTATAATAATGACAAGCTAATGGAAGAAAGAAATATGCGGCATAATCATTGAGACGTTGTTTAGTCAAATCATTGAATAAAGTATTAAGAAACATCAAGACAGACAATCGACCATTGGAATCTTCGTAATCCAGTTGTAGAAGGAAGAAATCTAAATAAGATTTTAACTTCGCCTTTGTATGCTCGTATGAGAAGAAGTAGATGTGGAAGAGATCGCGACAGGTTGTTCGAACATGATCATACGGTGATTGAACGATCAAGAATATCAAACGAGATCGAAGAAGATTATCTAATAGCGTTCGAAGATTTTTATCATTGGAGATGACAGACACTGAATGGATCATTATGGAACGAAGGAGAAGAAATGCACTTGATTGACGATGAATGTTCAATAGATCCGATTCAACATAAGTAAATAAACATTGGTACTCCTCTGATGTCAATGACACTTTATCGATAATCAAACGTTGAACAAATATACCGAGAATTTTATATGAAAGTGTTAATAAATCATTCATGTCCGTTGAACCAGCGACAGACGAATACATTTTGAGTAAATCAAATACCTAAACAATGAAATATACCATTAATCATTACGAATATCGATGAATTCAACGAACGTCTGCTTACCTTTTTATATAAACTTGTTATTCGTTGTTGATTCAATGATGGCAGAGAATATTCTAATAGAGACGAGAGATTTCGTAGAGTCGCGGTGACTACATCTGTGTACGACGAATTTAAACATGTTTCAATATGAAGCACAAAAGGATCAATCATTGATAAGAATGTTTGATCGTCCGTTTTGAATTTTTTGATTAATTTATGAAGCAAATTCAATGTCCACGCTGTTAAACAATGCAAATTTGTTTTCTTCAAGTGTTTTATTGCTTGAGCAACTCGCGCATGGCCGCGCTTGGGTTCCGCTGGAACCAAATGATATTTTTCTCTTTCCTGAATAGCTGCGCGCAAAGCTGGATTATTCGACGTCGTTATTTTTTGTTCATCCATTGAATTTTCTTCAGTTTTCGTCAATAGATGATAAACAAATACGAACAGACTCTCCGTCGTTAGATGCGTATTGATAATCAACCCAGTTTGAAAACGTTGCAAACATTTCTCACACTTCGATATCTCTCTGGAATCATGATTCGATGCTAACTGTTGACGTAAAGGTTCCATACATGTTAAAAGTTCGTCCTTGGAATGAATTAAACGTCCAAGTAATTCCATCACGTTGACCGTTTTATTTGTTTTAGCTTCGGGAATGTTCGATGGTTTGTACGACGAATTTTCGTGCTCACTGGCTTTCGATGATTCGGTTTTCTCTTCATTGAAAAAGTCGTCAATGTATAAGTTCGTAATAATCTTCACCGTTGAATCGATATTGAATTCAGCACTTAACGAGGATATATGAATGAGAATCGTATGAATTGTATGTAGAAGAACGAAACGTTGGTAACCACGTTGCAAACCAGCAATTAGCTCTTCGAGAATAAATTTCAAATAACGTTTGCCGAGTATGGTTACACATTTACAAAGACAATCCCGTGCTTGATCACGAATAGAATATAAACGTGAACGAAGTAAGGTTATTAAATGAAGAAGAATTGTAGAAATGTGTTGTTCGATGAAATCCGAAGGAAAGATGACGATTAGTTTCATTGCAATTAAGGAACACGTAATTGTTATGAGAACAGCTTGTTGACGTTGATCATCAACAGTGGCATTCTTCGTTGCCATGCCTGTTGTGGTTAAACCATCAATTGAGAACGAATTTTGACTTAGGAGACCAAGAATCATTGGTAATAAACGTTGTTGAATCGTTTTACTGATACGTTCACCTAGGAGAACAAAGGAAATTTAGAAAAAAAAACATCCAGGCTGAACGGGATTCGCTTTACTTTCAGATTTGTTTTCATTCGAATCCAGTTGAAAATGAAATGCATCGATGATTGCCGAAACTGTTTTGGTTATACAACGTTTCTGCACTAAACTTAGCGATCGTTTATTATTTGTCAATTGTCGAAAATATGAGACAAACAATTGATTATATTTCATCCATGGTAACATTTGACAGAATGTTGCTAAACATTGAAAAACGACATCATCATTTGTTATATCATGACCATCCTCGGCGAGACTATCGTTGATAAACGAACACACAATTGGTAGCAAATAACTGGTGATCGTTGTGACGCGAAACGAATTTTCGTCTTGGGTAGATTTCAAACGTTTTAGTGCTCGTAATCGTCGATGGTTTTGAACATGAGTTATATTGTGAAAGAAGTCCAATTCAACATCCGTATGATTACGTAAACGTTTCAAATCGTTTAAATCTTCATTTTCAGTATTGAGATCAACGATGAAGGCAAGATGGCGAAGAAATTCATGACGAATACTTGAGGATATAGCTGGTTGCTTGAGAATCGCACGAATTTCTGTAAGAAAACACGTTCGATACAATGAAACTCGTTGAAGAAATAACTGAATACATTGAGATGCATATTCACGAAGAGAAAGATCATTGATGGAATGATGTAATTCATATAAGCAATGGTAAAATAAACATGAATATTCATGTTGCTCTTTTTCAGCATCTTGTAGATTCAATAAGTTTTGCGTTAACTCTTTATAACTATTCAACCGACGTTCGTAGTCGGGTTCATCAATTTGTTCGCTATTCCATGAGTTCAGTTCGACTAGTTGTTTCAGATACCAGATGGCGCTAAAGGGAACAAAAGAAATGAATGATAGGTATGATGTATTGATTGATTTACTTGATTTCGGACTTTGATGAATGATTGGCGAGGATTTGAAAGAGTTGAATTAGTTCAATTCGTTGATCACGTCGAATTATTTTACAACAGAGAATTGCTAATGAAGGAAGATATTTTTCGATTGAGTTTTCAACGTTTGGTACTAGATTTTGTAAAACCTTCAATATCGAAATATTTAGATCTTGTGCGGATGTTTTAGTATCTAGTTTCTTTTTCTTCTTCTTGGAAAGAATGTTCTGACGAAGTAATCGAACGAAGATCGAACACAATTGTTCAATTTTCTCGGTTTTTAATTGTTTATTACTAAGAATAAGAAGAATATCGAATTCTTTTGAAGATAATGTTATTGCATTGTTTGATTCCATCATAGAATTCGATATTCGAGTTAAATATGTCAGTAAGTGATCGAAATAAGGAACGATCAATGCATCATTCGCTAAAAAGACAAGACAACATAGAAACATGTGCAAATTTCATCAAAATACGAAAACATACGATCAATTTGCAAAATATTCCAAATAAATTCAATGATCAATTGTTTATTTTCATGAGAGATATTCTCATTCAATAACTTCATCGAACATTTCATTAAATCTTTAGCATCCTGTCGATCGTCGATGATTGCTTGACGTAAATACGGTGTACTACTCCAAATGACGACCAGTTTTAACATATGAACAATATCTTCGCGTTGTTTGGTTTTGTTTAACAGATTATCGAGATAATTTTCTCGTATACAACACAGCCATACGGCATCGATAAGATCGCTCGTGAAGATTTCACTTTCATCACCGTCGAAAAGCTGAAAGAGGGTTTGTAAACCTTTGTAGGCCATCGATCGAAGACGTTTTAATGAAATTCGAAGTTTTTTTGTTTGATTATCGTCTACATGTTTCAGATTGGTTAAATAATCAACGAATTTTATCGTTAAGAGATAAAATTTCATAATGTAATGCATTTGTTTTTGAAGATAAACACCTAGTTTAGAAACGAATGTTTTCAATAAAGACAAAGAATGTTGAATATATTTGATGAATGTTTCGTAGGAAGTTAAATGAACTTGTTCAGATTTTAAAGCAATCTTCTTGTCGAAAATGGTCAACCATTGATCTTCTTCCGATGAAAACAATTCGTCTGCAAATGGTTCCGATAGTAATTGAATAAAGTATCGAAAATGATGTTCGTAGAGATTATTCGAAGCGAATGTGATAAGGAATTGAAATAAATATTTACGATTCAATTCAAAATAATCTTTTCGGCCACGCGTTGTTGAACCTAAGAAAATTCAAGACATATAAGAGAAAACAAATCATCGAATCGAGTACAAATTTCCATCGCTCATGATCTATTCTATGTCTAGTTGAACTGTACCGATGCATTCCAGGGCGAAGATTTTAACTTACCTAATGATCGTTTGGTGTTTAATTTACTGTAAATAATCCTTATCAGTATGAATGCATATTGATTTTTTAAATTATCGGAAAGATTATGTTCCAGTAGGACGCCTTGGATCAATTCGTGAAATGTTTTTCGGCATGTGCTCGGAGTGAACAACGGTTGAATGTCTTGTGAATGTTTGAGAAAATCGGATTGGATAATTGATTCGGGTATTTGATGGCATGTTAGCAAACACTCGTAAGCTAATTTTTGAATTGAATTATCGGTTGAAAGAAGTAGACGAGTGTAGAATTGATAAAGCCGATGAGGTTCAAACCATTGTTTGTGATGATGAAATTGTTTGAGAAGATTCAAGATCGTCTCTAAAGTTTTCAATGAAAACTTTCGTGACAATCGTTTCGATGCACTTGTTTGAATGATGTATGAAGATTTCGATTGACCGAAGAGACCCAATGCCAATAAATGGTCATGATACTCGTTGGTAAAGAAATCAAAAATGATCGGAACAAGAACTTTAGTCTTTTGTTCACATTCGTTGGGAAAGTGGGTCAATGTTTGAAATAAATTTATACGATATTGAATGTAATCGATGCTTTGGTCATTGACTTCATATTCTCGTTTCTCTTCATTTTCGACAAATTCTTTAACTAAGTCATCAGTGATGATTTCTTTCGCGGAAATTTGATCACGTTGACTGACTAACTGAAACTTGTCATTCAATATCGACCAAAAGTATGCATGGCCTATGTATTCAATTGCTTTGTTACCGTAAGAGCCAAGTAATTCAGTACAAATCGACCATAACGGTGTAAAATTTGCCGAAAGTAAACCGAGTAGATAATACATTGCTAAATGAAACGATGAGGATTTGTTATTGATTAAGACAAATTCGACCGAGAGTTTCTGTAGATGGATAATCTTCGAACGATATTCATAAACATTCATTGGACATTCTTCACATGAAAGACAATGAAATATCACATGAGTCGGATCGGAAATTAATGAATCGAGAATTCGAAGTGATAGTAAACGAATTTTTGCATTGAATGATGATAAATTTGTTTTCAATAATTCAATAAACTTGTCTGTCATAGCTTTTGACGGCGGATTCAATAGAAATGCCAAACGTGTACACAGCAAATAGAGTTCTGATTGGACTTGACGTTGAAGTATTTCATACCAAAACTCGATCGAAAATGACTGAGAGTGCTGAAATATTATTTCCATTAACGTTACTGCTACTGTCGCTGATGTTGATAAAGATGCATGGTTTATCAATTGTGAAGAGAACAGTTCGACGTGTGTCTTAGTGAAATCGATTCCATTGGTGTCTTTGTCGGACAGAGAATGAAGAAGAATAAGAGCACGCCAAAGTTGACCTGTTAGCTAAAGAAAAGGAAGATTTAGTTCGATGATTGTAATGAAAAGTCAGAATGGTAATAGATCTTACCAAAATCTGTTCATCATTGATCTTTATCAAAGTTTCGCAGATAAATTTTCGGATGAATTCCAATCCATCTTCACCAATTTTGTCTTTGCCCAGAAACTTCTTTTTTGTCTTCAATAGATTTACTTTTTCCAAAACAGTTTGATCATTATCATGCGGCAAAATTATCATTTCTGTTTTTTTTCTTCCGAAAATCAAATAATCAATCAGACAATTGATCGTTTCTTCTCGACTATGATCCTTGCCTTTCAATAGATGATTCCACAGTCGTAGGTAAAATTCATTGGGTAATTTATCAGTTAAATCACTTTGAAAAATCTTCCGCGTTTGCTCATACAAAAACATCGATGACGTTTGTGTATGAAAACGATAGTAAACATCGATTAACTCTTTCGTGATCGGAAATATATTCATTACCTTTCGAACAGTTTCATAATGTAATCTTAACAGTTCTTTGTTCTCGTTTGATTTTATCATTGTCAGAAATTCCCAGGACAAATCTGTATCAATCAGCATTCGATGATCGATAAATAATTGAAAGATTTCATAAAATATTTGATAAATAAGGATCGAAACGGTTTGTTCCTTCTGATGATCGATTGTTCGATAAACATTCATCATAGAAGTCCAGAGAACATCGACATGTTGTTTTGATGTATGTTGAAGTAATAATGAATAGATTGTCTTTATACACGATTGAACAATTTGTGGCCTTTGGAGAAATTTCTTCCAGATACACGTTAATAAGGTTTTTGTGCATGAATGAAACGTTGATTGAACGTTTTGACATGTCTCGCTGAATACTAATGACAAACTTTCTAATTCATTTTCATCACGGTCGTTTTGATCGAACAGATAATCGATAAATGATTGATAATTCTCGATTTTACGTAGAAGATATGCAAATGATTCAGCTGCAAATGAACGGATGTATTCATAATTAGTTGTCAAAGAGTTCGACGATGAAAATAAATACTTGGAATACAGTTCATATAGATTTGCTAAATCTTTCAACATAATACGCCAGAGATGTTTGAATAGATATGTTAAACATTGAAAAACTTGTTCTAAGAGTTGTGTATTCATTTCGCTCTGTTGACTTTGATTATTGATCAGCAAATTCACAATATCAACGAATAGATATTGTTTGTAGTAAATGTAAAAGTCACTCTGTAAGTCACGTGCTAGTTGAACGATTAAATCTAACAATGTTTCGATAATCAATGGATTGCGTTCAATCAATGCTTGGCGGAGTAAAGAAAGGATTTGTTCACGATTGTAAACGACTTGTTCAAGTGAACCTGCCAATGGACGAAGTTTTTGATGCAATTGAGAGTAAATTTCACTGAAATTGAGCATAGACCAATGTTCAAGTGATTGCTGGAAATGGCTCGTACGAGCGAGATCTTCATTATCTGCAAGATTTGCTGTATCATGATAACGAATGCGATGAACAACGTTGATATTTATGTTATTCAAACGTTCATGAAGCGATTGATATCGAAATGGACGATGTTCTTTATCATTTTCTTTGGAGTTCTTCGATTTTTTTGCCATCTAGAAGAAAAATGAAAAAAGAATACTTGAGAAATTATCCGTTTTAATCTGTGCACTTTTGGTTAGATTGGAGAGGTCATTTTGGAACCAGAGAAGATATTTCATGGATGACCAATCATCAGATACAAAAAAACTAGCGACATCTGTTTCTTGCACAAAGGATCCTAAAGTTTTCTATTAATCTGATTCAACAGTTCACCGACTGGTAAGTATTCATTCATCTTCAGGGTGCGGGTTGAATATCTTGCTGAATAACTTGAAGATCATTTTCATCCTTAAAACAAAGCATGATTTATAGCGAAATATCTCCTCACATATCTGTCTCAGCATAAATCGTAACTGTTTTTAAAAGCATCCATGTTTCTATGCGCTTTTCATCTATAATCTACCAAACTCGACTCGAAATTTGATTGAATTCGTGTCAAAGCAGTAAATATTTTCCTTTGAGATAATTACATTATTCAAGAAATTGGAAATCATACGACGAGTATCATCTGTCCAACACAAGTCTACGATTAGTTAGAAGATACATCGCAGATGTCGATCACATATCTCTTAGCAGTCACTCACAAGCATCGGTTGTTAATCATATGATGCACATGATTACGTTTCAAGGCTTTACTAAATCGACAGTTGTCATAACACATCTAATAATAACAGATTATTTTAATTAGTTCAAGAACATATTATGTGTCACATAAGTGAGATATTTAATTATTAGCATACGATCTCGAACGAAGTCAAACTTCTCGACCGGAAATGATTGATTGTAAGAAAATCCTCTATTGCGAAAAGTGACTATAAATAGTATAAAAAAAACTTTGTCTCAATGTACTTTAATCGAAAAGAGTCAATAAAGCGAAATAACACAAATTCATTGCCAAGACGTATTCTACGGAAGGTTTGTTGTTTTTTTAATACCCAATGTTGATGATGATGAGCGCACTTGTTCGAGAGCATCTTGCAGATTCTGCGCAATACCAGTAACGGCATTTCGTGATGAAGGTTTTGGACAATGTGCTAATATGGAACGGCATAATCGATCGATTGACGTAAATTTTTCCACCATTTTGTCAGCATTCTCTCGGGTTAACTCTTGTCGGACTTCTGTTGCGACTTCAGTTTTCTTCGTGAGAACGTCTAACAACGATTCGACTATTTGTGTGTAAGTATTCGCTAAATCTTTCTTCGCTGTTTCATCTTGCGAGCGTATCGATTGAGCAACACCTGAAATTATTCTCAAATAAACAAAATTTCTCTTTCAATTCCTCTACTTACTATTAATAATTCGTACCTAAACGAACGTTTGAATAGAACGACACTCTTTCGAAATAATGCATCAAATGTTCAACTTACGATACGCCATAAACGAAGCGATATAAACAGCAGGGAAATTTCTGCCAGTGTATTTTGTCCTTCAGCAAAATAGACGTCGACAACGAATGAAACTATGACAATAATTGAGTCTACCCATTCCATTTTTTTCTCCCGAAAATTCCACCATTTCCTTCCGAATGCATAAATCTTCGTAAGAACTTCTAAAACGAATACAGCTAATAGAAAAATGGACCCAAAATGCAGAATTTCGATGGCTAATTCTAATCCGGGACACTCTTTCTTCTCGGATTCAGATTTGCCTCCATGACGCGAGCATTTGTTATTTAAAAAAAGAAAGTCAAGCATTAATTCTGCAATAACCAAGACACAATCAAGAAGAACAAGTATAATAATTCCTACATGAAAGCTCGTTTTTTCGACAACATGCATAATTTTACGTTGGTGTTGAAACTTAACATTCCACCATTGATTGAAACACGGACAACATCTATCATGGCAGCAATCGTTACTCTCCGGTTCGTTTACTTCTTGTTCGAATTCTTCGACTGTTGTTAAAGTTGATTGAGAAATCGGATTAGCACTTAGATTCACCGTAGCCATTGACTTTTTTTTGGTTCTCTTTGGAGAAAAAGTGAGGTTTATTCAATCTTGTCGTATCACACACACGAAATGTCTTATCAGTTGCAAAGAAAAGGAACGAAAACGATAACACACATTTTTTTTCGAACGTGTTGATAAAGACGCAACTATTTATATAAAGAATTGATTGTATTAACCTAATTCAATTCTCAATCATCATTGTTTGGTATTTGGATTCTCCGTGGAATAAATCATAAAATTCAATATTTATGATAATTCATAATGAAATTAGTCTGCGAAACAAATGAAAAAAATCAGAGAGGAAAATTCACTTAACAATATGCGCAATTATTCAAATCAAGATTTTCGGCACATTATTTTTTTCATACACATTTGAATTCCATCGGCAGTGATTCTTTTTCTTCGTTTACGAACAAAGGAGCTAGATTAAATCAACGGAAAATACTTGACTTATTTCACTTCCTTCTTATAAGAGTATTATTACTTTTTCTCGATTAGGAAATGAATGAAAGAGAAGTATAGATCTAATTTGATATTTCATCTTCTATTTACTTTTCATATCGATTTCCCTTGATGCTGAAATTTAAGACAGAATCTACCCGGAACTTATCCATTGACTAAGCAAACGTTGGAAAAACTTTCTATATATAACACACTATGATTTCCGTCGGAAGTTTCCATCTTGACATGGCATTCTCTCTAATCAAACAATTAATAAGTAGTCGAGAGATTCTTTGTTCTCTCCCATTTTTTTATTTTTGCCGTACTAACATCTTTTCTGTTGGTACAGATTGGTCAAATACACATCTAGTACACAAAAAAAGAATGAAACAATCGATTGGCATCTTCTGTAGAAAGTAGATTTGTTTGAGAAAGAACAAGCGCGCAAAGAAATCTAATGAACACACATATCCACTCTTTCACATGAGATTTTTGATTAAAAAAATACACACGTACGCATACAGAGAGAAGAAAAACAAACAGATGGAAGCATAGATCAATTTCGAAAGTGTATGTATAAGTTTTCTTCCAATTTCCTTTTGTTTTTATGAAAACACTGATGAGAAAATTTGTTTTATTTTGGCAAAAAAAAGAAAACAAAGATTTTTATATAGAAATAAATAGAGATAAGAGAACAAAATTTCTATGTAGTAGACTGAAATTATAGAGAAAAGAAAAACAACACAAAGAACAGAAAAACAAAGGATTTTCTTAGTTAGTTTTAAAATAATCATTTTGCCTTGGTGCCAGATCGAGTTTACTTATCGGCTACAATTGAAAAACGACTAGACCACATGATTTAAATATGTATATATGACTATTTTTGGTGAACAGAGAAGGAATCATAACTATCATCTATCGTTGACTTTGTGTGCTGATGAACGTCGAAAGTTGGATGAAGACGAACGTGAACGATTTTTACGATCATTGCCTGCAGAATTCTGACGACTTTGCGTTTGAGCGCTAGCTTTTAAACGACCGATTTTGATGTTCACACGGCCATGTGGAAGTGTCTAAACAAGATAAAGACGAAGATTGGTGATTAACATCGAAACGAGTTCATTCGAGTTGTTATATTACCTTCAATGTGTAAGCAACGTGTTCGTAAGCTGCTGCGCGTAGATCTTGTCCATTGACCTCTAAGATTAAATCACCAGACATCAATCGACCATCTTTTTCTGCACAACCGCCTTCCAACTATATTAAAAATGTCTTAACACGTTTGTCGAAGATGTCAATGACTACTTACAATATGAGAAATGAATACACCAAAGCCATGCCGTCGTCCAATGATGCTAAAGCCTAGAAATAATCTGATTAGATAATTCTTTTCTAATCAAACGAAGACTTGCCAAGTCCTTTGCCTGATTTCTTAACCAATTCAACATTGATAACATCAAATTTATCTTGTTCATTCATCATTTCGGTTAGCATTTTTCCTCGTAGGACTAATATAGTAACTACATTCGTCGCTTGTCGTAATGCTTGAATCGCTTCTTCGTGGGTGGCAAAGCGCAAATCAATTGAATTAACTTCGAGAATTTGATCACCAACAAGTAAACGCCCATCCCGTTGTGCAGCACAACCATCATAGATATCATGAATGATAATTCCAGACTAGAATAGATGAACTGTAGGACCTATATATGATTTCAAAGCGTGACTTTTACTAGTTGAGTATCGGATCCACCAACTACGGAAAGTCCGAGACCGGATTGGCCGCGATCGATTTCAATCAGTGTTTCTTGTCCAACAAGTATTGATCGTGTACGAGGATCGTCTTCTTTGTTGCTTTCAGAATCGTCTGAAGCAGAAGTAGAAGTTAATAGTGTCTTCTTATTTCTTAATAAACTTACTTGAAGTTAACAATGGTAAACTTTCCATTTGATTGATATTAACGACAACCGGTTGTGGTTGTGGTTCCCGATATGGGATACATGTTAGGTGTATTTGATTACTATTGGCACGTTCTAACATACTTTGTATATCAGTAAATTTCAAGGAGTCAACTGGAATTCCATTGATTTGTATTAAGTGGTCACCAGCACGGATATCGTGCTAAAAGCGAGAAGATTTTCACTTAATTTGCGTTCGAAGAAATCCTTACTTGATCGGCTGGTCCATGTGGTTGAACACTTTGCACCCAAATTTCGTTATCATGTTGTGCAACAGTTAAGCCAAACGAATCTCTGTGATCCTTTAAATTTATGAAGAAAAACATCGAGTAAACAAGCAGAAACAAAACGTTTCGCCTACTTTATTTAGTATGAGAGTGATCGGGGCACCAGGTGTCGACATAGAAATACGTCGCACCACTTGTGTTGAGGATAATGGTACTTGTTTTCGAGTTATATGCTCAGTTGATGAAGGCGTGGAAACTGAAAGTGACGACGAGGAACTTGAAGACGATGATGTATTAGAAATGCGTGTTGTCAGAGCACCATTCATAGTTGTTGTTCGAGAAGTTGTCGGGAGGTTGGGGAAATTATCTTGCATTTTCTCTTTGCTAGGTGATGATATACTGACGTCTGAAGGCAAGTTATTACTTGTCTGTTTTGTTGGTTGACTTGACTGGATGATTGCAGTCGAATGTGTAGGTGAGGTTTTATCTAAAGGAAACAAACATCGTTAAGTAACTTTTTCCTTTTGTATGTCAATAACAATAGCAAACCTTTGTTGAGTTCAATTGGATTACGATGAGGAGAACTTGATATTTGAAGTGGATTTTCTAAATATTTATCATTTGCATGATTTGCTTGTTCATGCATTAATGAGCTTGATGAAATTGAAGTTACTGATGAGGGGAGTGTTGGTAAAGATTGATCATTTCCATATACGCCCGATTGTTGATCGACGGCTGACGGAATGAAACGGCGAGTAGAAGAACTACCATCGGAAGAAACAGAATTCATGTCTGTGATCGTCGTCTGACTACAAATATTATGATTTAATAATGAAACTTCGTTGTTGTTCGTTTGAACGTCAGTTGTTGTTCTTATTCGATTAGGCGACGATGATGATGTTGGTGATACTTGCAGTTTTTCAGGCTCCGAAGTTCTTTCATCCTTTGCGATTGACGTTATTTGGGAAATTGAACATCTTTTCTCATGCGTCTTATTTTCAATATCGTATCTCTCATCACATTGATGCGAAGAAGGCGGGAAAATCGATGTCGTTGTTAGTCTATCGTCATTTTTCTTCTGTTCATTGACATCCGGTTGATGCCTTGGGACATGAGTACGCTGATGATGATGACTAGCATCGTTTGTCATCTGTTGTTCTATCGGATGTGGAACTGATGATAATGGTTGACTTCGTACTAATTTGTTAGAAGCCGCTATGTGATGCACATCAGAAGACGCCATGGCCGATGCCTTAATAATATAGTGATGAAAAAATATATAAATCAAACGAGTTATTAACCAATAAAATATTGTACATACCCGAAGACGTGCCGCGGCGGCATGTTGGCTATTTAAGGCCATATCATCGATTGCATTTGGATTTCTGTGATGATGAAAAACGAAAGAAGAGAAACTTATTCTTTGTTTCAAAGAAGTGTCGGTTTCCTATACCGAAGCAAGACGAAGTTCAATGTATCTGCTTTAATTGATTTAATAATTGGAGTCACTGCTGAGTGTGCTTTACCCAAAAGGATTTCTCCATTAACCTGAAAATAACAAATGACTTTCTTATTTTGTTTCTCGTATGAGCATGTCAAAAAGTAACGTATCTTGATTTTTCTCGGACGATGAAAATAAATTACAAAAGAAGAGAAAAAGAGAAAAGAAATATCTGGATGTATGAATAGGAAAGAAAACTCGGTCACGCAATTATTTCGATAGATTACGGCAATATATATAGTACTTTGTCTTTCTTCAGCTGTAAATGCTCAAACGAGAAAAATGGAATTCCTATTTTTTCCTCTATTCTTTCTCATTATTTCTTCTTCTTCTGTTTTTCGGTAAAAAAACATCACGCATATAGTCAAAGGAAACTGACACAAAGCGAGTTTTCCCGGTTTTTCCTCTTCTTCGCCTTCTAAACAAGATTATAGTCACGCACTAGAGCTTTAAATTAGAAAGCGGAAACACTTCTTCATTTTTTCAAAAGAAAATATTTCGGCTTTTACTTCGAGTAATTGATCGCCAGGATGTATACGGGAGTCACGATCGAGTAATGAGCCTGGTTGAATGTCACAAACAAATACGGCAAGTTTAGTCGGATCACGATGACCGATAAGAGAAAGTCCCAGAGGTTCGTTGATTTCGGCAATTGTTCGTTTGATATCAATGTAGTAAAGATCACCATTCAAATGTCCGTACTGTTTGATCAGTTCTTCTTCGGTTTTGCGTTCATTTGTATTCGAAACTTTATTAATGGGGATAATTCGACTTTGCGACGGAGAATTCATTGGAATGTGAGAAAAATTCGTTGATGAAAGATCAGCATTCGACGTCGACGTGGGATTCGAAGGATCAAGCAAACTTTGAACGATAAAGTTCACAGGTGATTGTGCTGCACGAATGATTTCTACAGCACGATCGTGTGATGCATCACGAAGATTATGTCCGTTGACTTCTAAGATTAAGTCACCTGTCTTCAATGTACCATTTCGACCCGCTGGCGAGTCTGGTAGAACATGTTTTATAAATATTCCTGATATACACGATTCAATAGTATTTCCAGGTCCAGAGAAATCAAGTTTTCCACCGACGATACTGATTCCCAAGCTTTTAACATGTTCATTTCGATAGAGAATAACAGTTCGTGGAGGTCCCCATAGCGCTGCACTCAATGCTTCACTATCGATCACATTTGAATAGGATTGTTGCTGATTTTGTGCATCGAACCCGTACGAACACTCTGCTTCTTCGTTAGGTGTTGTGACCGATCTCGCTACGCAATGTTCTATATCCGAATCAGTTATTCTAAAAATAAACACAAAAGAAATGTCTATATAATTAGCCGTTTCTTTTTTTTTGTTATTTTTGTTCTCGTACTCGGGCGGTATCGGCGATGACGTTGTTTGTGGATCGAGTGTGTGATCTTTAAATTGTTTAGCATCATCGCCCGGAATGAAAATGACACTAGAATCACAATTGCTTGAAGATAGACGATTGAAACAAACTGGTTCGACTTCTACCTGATATCTGACCCGACAAGTGATGCTCGCCGTATGATTGAACGTGCTTGTGCATTGCTTATTTTTCTCATATTTTCGTTGTTAATGGATAAGATATAATCACCAGGCCGTAAGCCATGTTGGCTAGTTAGAGTTGAGGTTGGAGCTATCGAACGTACATAACATCCATTGACACCTTCGTCAATATACGCATCAACCACTAAGCCTAGAAAAAGAAAAGAATGGTTTCAAACGAGGAATTTGATGAACATTGCGATGGTCTTTTTTTACCGAGTTGATCAAAATTTTGTTTAACACGTAATTCACGTTCAAGGTAAACAGGTAATTGTATCACTTCATGATTAAGAAATGTGATGACACGTCCGGAAGATTGCGAACTAGTCGATAGAGCAGGTGAAGCCATACGCGACGACTGTCTTGATGAGGTCCATTTAGTTGTTGTGGTGGGTGTCGTCGGAGTTTTGATTGCTGATGGTGTTACACTGTGATTTTCATTATTATCATTGCTAAATACACGTTCGTGTTGCTTAATGATAGCATCGACTTCGTGAGCATCTTCGTCCACAACGCTTGCTGCAGTTACGGGAGTGGATGGCGAATGAAGAACATTTTTAATCGATTGTCTTTGTGCTAATGACGATGATGAGGATGATGGACGTGCAATGCTATAATTAATGTTATTCTTGTTATTGTTGTGATGGTCGTCGTCGCTACTCAAGTCAGGCTAAGTAAGAAAAACAAAAAGCAAAATAATCAATATATATATGACAATGATTTTTGTTCGTCATCTTTGTTTTTTGCTTCTTTTTTTTTTCTCTTTTAGCTTTCGTTTCCGATAGATAATGATGAAAAAGAGAAAGAAAGAGATAATGGGTGTTTGTATAGCTCTTGATAAGTCTGTTGTCACAATCGATAAACGGACTGGTACATGAGAACAGATGAAAAAACATCTTTCTATCTCCATTTCCACTTCTTTGGTTATCCGCTGGTGTTACTACACATACTGCTACTATATATTTACAGTAATCCATCTCGAATATATAAAAAAGCGCGACGAAAGAAGGTCAATATACTTACGATAGAGAAAACAACTAATCTATGTGATTGAAGTCAATGAGTATGAGTATTAAAGGCTCAATATGTTAAATTATAATTAACTTCAATGTAAATAGATACACTTCGAAAGATCTCATTTGTTCTACCGGTAACAATGATAATTTCGCGATCGTTCTCTCATTGGACACATCTTCATTGGAATTCAAATCAAGTTGGTTTTTTTTTCAGTCGATGACTCTCTCATTCTGTGTACCAAAAAAATACAGAAAAAAAAGAAGAAGAAAAAACAAAAACTATGTGCATGCGAAGCACATGAAGAATCAGAGCATGAGACACACACACACGCACAATGATATACACTAAAGAATAGCAGACGGATGGCAAGACGGAAAAGACCAGCCCAGCTATATAACAACGACAACAAAATATAATTCTTTCTGTCCGCCTTTTAGCTTTCGCCATAGTACCCCAAACACATACACGCACACAATGTTTCTTTTTCTTCTTCATCGTCTTCCTTTGCTTCGTCTTCCTTTTCCTTTCTTTTCTTCATCGATGGTCTCATTTTTTTTTGTATTCCTCTATCTTTCTCTGGTACCATTAACATTTTCCTTGAAGAGTAAGACGAAAAGAACGACAAACACAAAAAAAGGCTATAATTGAAAACAACGGCTAATACATGAAGCTCAATGCATCATTCATGCACATCCTTTTTTCCACTAGACCACACACGCAGAAACAAGTGAATTTATATTTTCTTTCTTCTTCACATGAGAGAAAGAAAATTACGATCATTAGAAACGAAAAAATATCTAAGACAATGTTTTTTCCTAATCAGATAAACATCGAAGAAAAAAAAATGATGTTAATAAAAAGAGAAAGGAAAAGGAGAAAATTCAATTATGAAGGAAAACTATAATTAACCATATCTCTTACCTGACAATGAACATCGTTAGATTTTCCTGAACATAGAACACATGAACGTAAGATTGAACAAACACGATTGTTTAACATCATCTTTGATTACAATGTGTATTAAAAGTTATTTCGATTGTCTACATACACGTTTTTTTTGTTCGTCTCTTTTTGTATATCTTATTGACTCACATTCATTGAGTTAATGTCGATAAATGCAACGAATCACCTGTATTGTCTACCTGCCGGGTATATCGTCGCTATTACTTACACCTCGCTTCTTTTCTCTTTCTCTTGATCACCATTCATTTCGAATTAGTTCGATTTTACTAAAACGCTTAGACAACACACAAAATCGAAGAATAGTCACCTAAAGCATCGATCATTTTATGTTAATCGAATCGGCGCATTTTATCAACGTATAGATACATACTCGTGTATTTATGTCTCTATGCTCTATGTCTTTTCTTCTTTGCTGTTTCGAAGATAGAGTTAGAAGTATCCAATGATTTATTTATGAATAACAATAGCGTAAATTGCTGACAAGATTGATGTTGTGTTTTTTAAAGTCAAATGCCAATGAAAATGCTAACATGAGTCTTCTGCTTTTATACATCTGTTTTTATAGTTCACATACCTTATTAGATTTCTTCATATTTTTATATTTAAAAGTCACGTATTAACCAAATATGCTTGTATGTTAACATCGAACTCGGCATATGCATGTCGATGGAGATATATGTGCAAAGAGGAAAATAGATAGAAATCAAGATCTAATCAATTCCGTAAAAAGCATCCGAAAGCCGCAGGAAATATCAAACAGAACGAAGACTGTCTATTCGATAGAGATGGATAATTTGAGCGAGAAAAGACATGGATATGGGGTCGAGTCGAAGAGGAACGATCTTTTTCTTGCGTTTTAATCAAGATGCATCCGTTATATCACCAGTGCTGTTGGTTCTCATTGAGACTGCTCAAATGTCACAACTCGTTTGTTTTGTTCTTTTCTTTCCTCGATATCTTCTCTGAAGAGTTCGATTGTTCTTCACTCTCTTTTCTTTTTTTCCTTTCTAGTCTTAACTTAATTCTCGCTACTTTCACTATTGTCACTATTTCAGTCAAATACACAGGCAAATTATCTGTAATCATCAATATTCTCGACGATAATCAAATTTTTCTCGACATCTATGAATACATTCTTTTTCTGTTGTCTTCGTCAGGATTCTCCCGTGGGCTTATGTGTGTCATCTGTTTAAATAACCAAATCCGAGAAAAGCAACTTACGTGCGGAAAACATGCCAACGAATCAAGTGTATTCGTCGTTGGTCGTAGTACGGACGGGCGAGTAACTTGAGCATGCTGTTGATCACAGACTGCCCGTGATCGAGATGATCTTTTCGATGATGAGACATAATGACTTGTACGTGGCGATCCGCCGCTAACGATTGCCGCTGTTTGGCCTATGATATTATTATTGAGATTATTATTCGTTGATTGTCGATTGAATTTAGTCGTAGAGAAAGCTGATGAACCACGTAACCGATCGTAGAATGGCGACGAGGCTATTTGCGGGTAAAGTACAAGGTGATCTGACCGGAACGAAGGAAATTCAGGTAAATTGGATATGACATTCGTCGATAGTTTTTCCTGTATTTGAGATTTCGGTTTTGGCAGTAGATCAAGGTATTCTTCTTTGTTCAATTGTCGAATTTTATCTTTAATCATGTCCGTTTTGTCCAAACAAGTCGTCTTGGAACGACGGTGTTTTCGATTAACACTGAAGGCACGTTTTTCAGTTTGTTCTCTCATATTTTCCTTATTTACTAGCGATTCAATATATTCATGTTTACTGAGAATAGCTGGAGCCGATAGAGCAATTCCAGCCGAAACAGCTGGTTGTTTAACAGCTGATGAATGTGAAGGACGATGAGTTGAAGCAGATCGCTAAAAGAGAAAAAAACAAGTATGAATCCAATATCTATACGAATGAATAAAAATCTGTCTCAATAGACTTTGTCTTTTCATTTCAATGAATGGTATAATTAAGTCTAGATAGGTTTAGAAAACTAATCCGATTAGTTTTCACGTATCCGACAAGGGATTAGTAACGATTTTGACGAGCTAAGCTTAGAATGTGCATATTCGAACATGAGCATGGATCGCTCTGTTGTTGTTTTACCAAAGATAACTATCGTCTAACTGAACTTGAAATGTTTATTTAATATCAACTAATGTTATTAGACGATAAGAACATTTGTATAAATGTTATGTCGTCAATCAACGAAGATGATATAAACATGCAAGAAAGACGTTTGTTTTCTATGTTTATCCTAACGCATTCTAGTATGATTTATCAGTCTAGTTTATTAACAATATGACTAATCGATTAGATTCTTTCCTATCGAGCAACAAGAAAATCGTCTTAACACAAACCGATTAGTTTCGAAATTTTCTTTTTATCGTTGCTGTTATTGTGTCGGTTTTCTTCTCAAACTTCGCAATAATAGCTGGAATTTTTTCACTTCTCATGCGCAACAAACTTCTTCTCAGAAAAGGGTTCTTTCTTTGATTTTTTAATAAGTCGCCTTTCATCTTTGAGAATACAACCGCCACGGGAAATAAAGTATTCACTTCTGTTATATGCTTTACTCAAAAGGAGTATTCATCCTTATGCGCTTTTCTCTTTCCACTAGATTTATTCATATAAGGAAACAATAGAGAAAAACATCACTCAAGACATTCCTATGACGTAAAACCGAATCTATCATTGAATATTCACCTGATGATGATTATGACGCTGTTCTGCTACTGTTGTTAGTGGTACTGACGATGTTGTTGCTTCACTCTTATTCGATTGCGATGATTGTTGGTTTATATTTACATCTTGATCGCTATCAGTAAGTATTTTATCATCATTATCATTCTTAAATTTTGGATAAGGCAATGGTTTGGATATGCTTAATTTCACACGACCTTTCGAAGTGGATTTTAAGATCTTAATCACATCATCTAAAGTCATATTTTCCAATGTGATATCATTCACTGCTACTAAACGATCGCCGGGAACGATACGGCCATCCAGTTGTGTTACGCCACCTGGTACTAAAGCTCGAATAACGATAACTGGTGAATGACTTGGATTGGAGGGATCTTGATAATCGAGAATGGAAAATCCCAAACCATTATCACCTTTAATTAATTCGACATTGACAATTGATGTTGACCAGAGAGCTAAATTTGAAATGACTTCTAAAGAACGAGATCTGATGTATTTAGGAGATTTTTTCAATGGTGAAAGAAGGTTGATTGCAACATCGGTGGAATCCAAAGTTCCCAGACTCTTAGCTTTGACAACGATCTCCGCTGTTTTACCAAACGATATCGAACGAGTACGGTTTGTATTCGTATGGTTCGATATAGCTGTTTGAGTCGTCGGAGGAGATTTACGGCGTGCACAAACGAGTTTGATTTGATGTTTAACACGTTTGAGAATTTCAATAACGTGAATATGGTTCTTTCCATAGAGGACTTGATTGTTAACCTTGCAAGAAAATAAGCTACAATAAATCTACTTCGATTTAATCATCTTACTTCGAGTAATTCATCACCGGATCTCAGTGTCCCTTCCATTCCTATGGGTCCTTCACGTAACAATGCTCGTATATAATGATGCGGTCGAACTTCTTCGCCATTTTCAATATCCACTGTGCCCTCTAGTGTGATACCCAAACCACCATTATCAGGTTTATAGACATCAGCAATAAGAATTTCATAATTATTTCCGAGAACTTTCGACCATTTCTGGCCGACTTGTTCATTGATGTTTAATTGTGGCTGATATTCAAGCTTTTCTTCACCTTGATGTGCGGATTCTAGTGCTAAGATGAAAAGATCACGATTTCTACAGAATTTATTCAATAGATCGTCTTACCAATCATTTCTTTGATTTTCTCATGCTTCGCACCGTCAAGATAACGTCGAACCTTCAATCTTACGGATGAACTCGTATTTTGTAATAAATAGAGTGCTTGAACATTAGAAAAGCCATTCAATGATTGATCATTAACTTCGATAATTTGGTCACCGATAGTCAAACGGCCATCGCGTGCACAAACACTGTCTTCTGCAATGTCACGGATGAAAATTCCAGCTATAGCATCTAAATAACAAGATACAAACGATCAAGTAAGCTCTTGTGCGAGTGAAAAGTACTCCTAGCTTTTCCTTTTCCATTAGTCGTTCGTATCTACAAAGAGTGCTTCAATTCCATCAGAGAAATTAGTTCCACTAATAAATAAATATATGGTTTTGTTAGAAAGAAACGAATAGGGATGTTGTAAATAACAGCAAGTGTATCTCTCGTTTTCCCTTTCTTATTGGAAACTTGAAATCGAAAAATGACAGAGAAGAAAAGGAAAATGTCATGTTTTTAATTAACAGAAATGCTGATACTTTGTAGTCTTTATTGATTCATATAGAAAAATAATTAACTTATATTTATAAACATCATAGAAACTTTCCTTTACCCTTGAATTCACACAGAAATCCTCCTCACAAAACGAGACGAAAGAAGGAGAAAAGAAAACAACGACAAATGCTTTACCATTATTCGTGGAATCAGGACTAACATAACCGGCGACAGTAATGCCTAATCCATCATCACCTTTTTCCAACGTTACGTCCAATAACTCAGTGCCATCTTCCTGTTGACACTAAACATATTAATGAAAAACCATGAGATATTTAGATGTGACAATGAAAGCAGGAAAGGAGAAAAAGGACAGCCAAAATATTGTCGTCTTACTAAAGTATTAGATGCCGTAGTGTTTGGTGATGCTCGATCATCGTGGAGAATGCGAAAAAGATACTCGAGATTAACAATCGTCAATCGACTGGCACTCATCTCGCGTTTTTTTTTAATAGAATCAACGACATACATACTACAGTGACTACTTGTTTCTTCCTCTCTGTGTCGGTTCCTCTTGCGTCTTACTACTATGACTACTAGAGCAACCTGTCATGGCTGCATTCAGCGTAAAGACTCTTGAGTCGAGAAGTCGACGAGAATGATGAAGGGTGAAAAGAAGAAAGTGCCCAAGGGATTCGAAGGATAGATGGAAAGAGAGAAAAGGATGCTGAATACGAGAGGAAAATGTGTGTTCGAGGAAAGTGAGAAAAGATGCCACACACATGCGCATATATTCTCGCTTTTCCAGATAATTAATCGTTCTCTTTTTTTCTTCCTGTTTCATAATGTCAATAGAATATGCAAAAAAAAATGGAAAAAAAAATTATCGTCACCAACCTGTTCACGAAGATTTTCCAGAAGCTTTTCAAAATTATAATTATTTTCTAATAAACGTTCAGTTCGAAGCAAGACCTTGTTTGGCGAACTATTTAGTATTCCATCGTTGTCACTAATTGTCCCTAATGATGGTCGAGTAGATAATGAATCACTGAGATTAGTTGTTCGATTTAATGTTTCCGATGTTAATGATGCACGCTGTGACATTAATGGCGGGGTATTCATCGCTGTCTCCGTTGATGTTGGCTCACGTACACTTCGAGCCACAACAAGACGAACTTGTTGAGAACTCTGCCGAAGTATACTAGCTACTTGTTCGGAACTCATACCACGTACAGAAACATGATTGATTTGAAATATATGATCACCCGTACGGATACGGCCATCCTAGATCAAAATCGATATTAAAACGGATATGAAGAATCGTTGATGTATTGCTCATCAGATTGGCAGGATATATGAAGCAAATGACTCGATGTCTATCTCGCTCGTGCTATTTTCTTTCTTCGCTTTTTCCGCTCGTTTCTAAGACGGATATATATACATACTGACTGTCATTCATTAAGCAAATTTATTTTCTTTCTTTCTTTCTCTCACACATATTCTGTCTGCAAAGCTTTCTTTTTCTATCTCTCGTTTTTTCTTTGTCGTCAGTTTTTTTCTTGCTGATGCTGTGCCTTCTCTTTCGTCATTCTTCTTTTCTTTTCGGTTTCTATTCTTTGTATATTGTCTATTGTTCGATCAGTTGGAAAAAAACAGCTGGAAGGAAAATAAACTCGACGGGTCAGATCAGAAAACAACAAGATAATCTGATTAAATCGATAGTACCTTGTCGACGGTCGAGCCAGGTACGATTGCTTTGACAACGACACCTGTTGACTTGTTGCCTGTAATGCCAAAGCCAAGGCCGGACCCGTCGTTACTTAATTCGACAACTTCGATTTGTGTCCACAATGTATTTAGCTAAAAGCAAGCAAGACGGATCAGATATCAACATGTCTGACATACATATATATTGATTTGTTTATCTATTCTATCAATCATTAAACATATCTTACCACCATGTCGACGTGAGCAGGCGTCGACGGTGTTGGAACACAGCTGTGTCCATCGTTAGCCGACGTTGACACAGCCGCATGAGGATAATCTGCAGCTGGACTAATAACCACAAGCTCGATGGATAGATGGGCTGGATCAGTAAGCAGTTGTTGAGCGCGACTAACAAGTGCAGTATCTTGCGAGTTTAAATAAGTATCGTTAATGCACACGATTTGATCACCTACACGTAGTTGACCATTTCTACAAAGAAAAATGCACAAAGAGAAATAGTCGTGCCTAGTTCGCAGCACATCTCGATGTATTGTTATTGAAAATTCACGATCTACTAGTCAATGAAGAAAGAAGCGAGCATCTTTCTAACATAAGAGTTCATTAATGTCGTTCCTAATTGAATTTTTTTAACAAAATCTCTATTTTGTATACATTAACCAACACCAGACATCATTGGCATCGTCTTATCACTCTGATCTAAATGTTACAACAGCATGTTTCCGATGTGTTATTATCTTAGTGATCTTTACAAAGTACATATCTCGATGATTATTTGTTTCTTTGCTTAGATAAGAAAAACAAAAAGAAAAGTGCCTTACTTGACTTCATATTGTCGTATGTTTCTCTAACTTCATTAAACAGTTTCAACAAGGTGCATATATTCGTTGTCGATATCTCATTAAAAACTCTTTCTCGTTTTCCTGTTCATGATTATCATAGCGATGATGAAGATGATAATGATCTATTCCTTCCGTTTTTTTCTTTTCTTCTTTCTTTTTTATATTCGACGAATTTATCCTTTGTGACAATAGTTGGTGATCTCTCGAGACTTGCACAAGACGATTGATTCTTTCTTCTTTTTTTTTTCATTCACATACATACATACGCACGCATACATACATACATACCAAAGCAACAAAAAAAAAGAAGGAGAATATGAAAAAACGAGTGTTATTGATCGTTTCTTTCCTCTTTCTCCCTCTCGTTTTTATAGATACTCAGAAACTGAACTATATTTCCAATCTAGAAAAAGTTTTCCTCTCGGAAAGCTAACTTGTCAATGTATATTTCTCTTTTTTCGGCTTTTATGTGTATGTGTGTGTGTGTGTGAGTCCCGACAACTGTCAAAAGTGGCAGAACATACACAGTATACACGCTAGAAGAGAGATGCTTGGTGCACGACATACATTTTCTTTTTCTCTCTATCAGAGAGAAGAAGAAAAAAGTTGACGCTACAACGCAAGAGGAATTATTTGTAAATCATCTCTTTTTGCGTTTCCTTATCGTAAAAGAAAAAAAAAATGGAAAACATAACTAGATGTTATCACTGAAGGTCACGAAAAGGCGAGAGAGAAGTGTCCCCTTTTAGAACCGAAGAAAAAACAACAAATAATCCAGATTTTTATTTATCCTATTAGTATCGAGATCTTCCGCTGATGTCAATATCATTTTAATTAATTGAAGATCCGATTAGATCATGTTCTTTTTCGAACAGTTCGATATAAAACAGATTGTTGATCTCTACTGACAAGAATCCCACGAGGAAGAAACGTTAAACTCCCAAAAATTAGGTAAATCATCAAGGATATGAAAATTGTAACTAATCCGATCTATAGAATAACAAAAAGAAAGATGGAGAAGAAAGGAACTCACAGATCAGCAAGGCTATTGGCTTGGATATTTTGAGTAAAAATTCCATTAATACCAAATAAACGATGTTTTCTACCGATAATACTAAATCCTAATGAATCACTCGATGTTTGTTTATTCAGAACAACTTTTCGAACAATATTATCATTCGCTAAGCGTTTGTTATTCTTGATATCTACAACAACAAATCAATCCATCATCACTATGAGCAGATTTACGGTGAAATTCTTACTTTGACTCGTGATTTTCTTATTTAAATAGTTCAGATGACCTTCAATATCAAAATCGAATAGACAATTTCTTATCGTGGGATTTCCTTTATCAAGTTCAATTTTTAGTTGTTGAAACGAATCTTGTAAGTTATATAATGTTCGAAATAATGGACTATCAACGATTTGTTTCAGTGATTCAATATCAGGTTGTTGACAATCACTATACTGACATAAACGTTCACTCAAGCGTTTTAATATGGTACTGGCTTCTATAGAAAAAGATAATCAAGTATAGGTTTCCAATTAATCAAGTGTATATGTGTTTTTACCGCATAGTTGAGCCATGATAATAGAAATAGATAGCGAACGGAATGCATGACCCGAATTCTTTGTTGATAAATATTATAGTGCGTCTTTGTCCTTCTCTAGAATAGATGAAGGAAACGTAGAAGATAGAAAATCGATGATGACGAGCACGACGACAAGTTCTCTAGAAAAAAAAGACGAAGAAGTGATGGTCTAGGACTAACTACAAACGATCGATCGATCGATCGATTGGATTTGTTTATGTTGCTTTTCCTTCTTTTCTGCTCCTGTTTTCCTAATATTATTTTGTCGTTCTCACCGATCTCATTGGAATGACATAAATAACAAATGATTAAATAGCGCTACAATCTCGAAAACGACAGAATAATCATTGTAATAGTTTAATGGTTTTCTTCAACTCAACGCGTAGATCAAGAAGGCGACGAATGCGTTTGGAAAATTTTAACACTTGCTAATCGAATAAATCGCTAGGACTTATTTCATCTATTTTCTAGATTATTTTCCATTAATATCTCTCTAGATATTTTCTACTCGTCAATACTACAGACTATTGATCAGAATAAATCCAATTACTTAATTTTTCTATATTACCAAATTTCTCGTTGACGAATCGATTAAAAGTTTACGATTGATTATTCGATTTTCGTACATTTGAATTGCTCTACATATGAAAATTTTCCTTTATTTTAGAACTCTGACGAACCTGTATGCGATGTTTCTCTTGTCGATGCTTCAGTTGGATTTGAACGCACCATAATAAGTGTGTTTCAACTGACGGCTTGTCAGTCATTACTTTCTTTTTTTCTTACGATGAAAGAGATTAGTTTTGAAGAGATAATGCCTCTCCTACCTGATGTCGACATTGAAAAAAAGAAATTTAATTAGAAAGAAAAGTTGATCAGAAATCTGACCCGAGAGCATGTTGATGATGTCCTTGTTTCGTTATATGAGCTTTCCGAGGGAAAATATACGATCGTTCGATCGTAAGAGTCGTCATCAATGCTAGTCAAGACAATTATTTCTCCTTAGAAATGATTTATGCTCAAGTAGATAGAGATTACTTAACAACGATTACAATATTCGCAGCCGAAGTTTGTCTTCTATTGATGTTTTAGCATATCGATTCAACTCGTTGAACGGATTCATGTCGATTACTCAAGCGTCATTCAACGTGCTTAGTTGATTTCCATTTCCAATGATTAGACACTTGCGAAGATTTCTTCATTACACATGATATGTGGCAATGTCGTGACTCGGACTTATGAATAATTAACAAATTCATTCTTGTTCGATATTAATTATGTGTAAATTCATTACTGATCTATGATTTATTCAATGAACTCGACTGTGTTCGTCATTTGATTGAAATAAACGATGTTTTTTTTTTCTAAATTATAGTGGGAGTGTTAGGAATAAAACGATTGATCTATTTGTTGGCTTTTTTAGAAGCAATGAATGCAATTCGTGTGCAAATTCACTTGAAATATTTCTCCGACGAGAATTCGTCGAAACAATTTCATAATTTTTGGTATGCTTTCGAACCGAAGAAGTTGTTGACGATTAAAGATGTTCTCGAAGATATTCATGGAAATTATTTGAAAGATCAACAGGAGTTGATCGTTCAGCTTGACGATTGTCAATTATTACCTTTTACTTCTAGTCAGATTCTACGAGATAACGATCAACTAACGTAAGAAAGTTTTTTCATGTTCAAAGTTGGCGAATCTTCCTGGTTTTAGTTTAATTCCATTAGCAAAGCATAACCTACAAAGAAAATCGCTGCAAGATTCCGTGAATTTCAATCTGCCATCATCAATAGCTATGGAACCATCAATAATTGTGCCAGAACATAGGCATAAACGGCACCGATTGGACTCCAATATTCAGAGTATCTCAACTGAATCAACAATTACGATTATACCGACAATAGAAAAGGTTGAGGAAGCACCTCGGAAGAAGAAAACGAAAACAGAAACACCGGAAAATCAATCAAAACCAGAGCCAGCAATGGTCAACGAACCAGTTATTGAAAAAGAGGCCGTTTGCGAATTACCTATATCCGTTCCGTCCACGAATGGTCGTCTCAGAGAATTGAAATCGAAAACACCGGCATGGAAAAGCCAAACATCTACTGTCAAAGGAAATGTTCAAGGTACCATCGACCTTCGTTTTTCATTACTTCTTCTCTTTTTTCATCTTTAGAAAAGCTTCATATCCGATTTGATTCTGATAGCGATGAAGAAGCACCATTGCCACCACCAGAACCAGAACCATCACTGAAAATTCCAATCTCGATCGAAAAGACGAACTCTGTCGAATCGCAGCCCGTTATCAATGATAGTAATGCTTCAACTCGCATTCATTATGTGTCAACACCAGTTTCGTCAGATATAGAAAAACCTTCGAGTGAGAAGCAAACTCCGCAGAAAACAATTGATCTGCTGTTTGAAATGAAACAGCATAAAACTGTCCAAGAAAAAGAGGCAAAGAAAATTCAGCAACAATACGGTCGTAAACGTTCTCAACATCGAAAACGGGCATTGAGCTATTTTTCCATCGCGACTTTTGTTGATCGAGCATTCGGTCTTAATGCAGATGAGACCGAAAAGCAAACTACAACCAATGGACATCATTCCTCATCGTCATCTGCATCCTCACCTCAAGTATAAAACACATCTAAATTGAACATGTGAAATGTACAAGGCACTTTTTAGACATTACCAACGTCATTCAGCAAAAAAGCTCGTCTACCACTTATTGCTGAGGCAATTGAGAATAACGACAAAATTTATGATCTTTATCCTCCAATCACTCAGATTCCACCTATTCAAACACGTTTAGCATTCAAATTATTAGAATTGAGTGAGACTTTTTGTCCGACAATGTCGCAGTATAAAGAGGGAACAGTAACGAATATGAATGAAACAACCGGTGAAGTAACCATTCAACTTGACAAACCACTTCAAAGCGTTTTCGATCAACCATCGAAATTCTACGCACCAACTGATGAAATGCCGGTTGTCGAAGAAGAAAACTCAACAACTGTAAGATCAATCTTTTCACTCTTCTTCATTATTTCGTTTATTTCAGGTGACACTACCATTTTCTGAGCTGAATTCTGTTCGATTATTACCAACATAATCTTTTTTTTTCAAGTGATCTACTTTTCTGTCTTTCCAACAAAACTTTGATAATAAAATGCACTCAATCACAAACCTTTTAATCGACAGAAGACAAACTAATTGAGTTATTATTCTTTCGATCGAATCGATTAATCAAACTTAATTTCTGACAGTTTTTTTTCTATTTTTTCCTGCCTTTCTTCCTCTTAATTTGAATAACATCTGGTAAAAGAAAAAAAAACAACAAAACCGATAACTAAGGCAACAGACATGCACACTCTAACTGTGATGTTGATTTTATATTTTCTTTCTTTTTTTTTCTATTCTCCTTGCAACGTCTTCTTTACTCATTGTCGTTAGTTTCTTCATTTTAACCAAAACATTCTGTAACTACACACATACGCGCACGGTAACTCTTCAATAAGAGAGAATTATCAAAACAACACAAGTAGAATGAGAAGAACATGTCGAGGAAAAAATCGTTTCATTCCTGTTCTGTTACTTCCAACGAAGAACTTGTAAATAGAAAGAAAGATTGAAGGTAAGACAGAACGAGAGAGAGAGAGAAAAAAACCGTAATGAACAAATCTTGCACTATCAAAAATTTTTTTTTACATATCGTTGTCATTGAGTAGCAGTCAAATTAGATTGAAACCTTAACAAAAAATCAGAAAATTGATATTCAGCCTTTTGTAAAAAAAATTCATAAACATTTACTTGGCAACATAGATTAAGTAGCAATACCATGGCTCGTGTAGCGGCTAATCATAACTCGAATGTAACTGCAACGCCTTTTCTGGATCAATTATCGCATGAAGTGATAAAAGAGACGTCGAAGAGCTTGTAAGTCTATTGTATTTTGTGAATTGTGAGATTTTATAGTTTAATATTTGCTTTAAGGAGACATTATATCGATGTAAAACGTCGAGAAAATGGTTTTGTTCTTAATCCAAATTCATCTGCAGTCGAATCTGCACCGATCCGTGCAGTAAGTTTCGATTCGCTATTTATATTTTATTGTTATCCTTGTATTTCAGAGATATATGTATGGAACTGCAAAACAATATCCACCATTGTATGGATCATCCTTTTCTGACAATGACATCAAGATTTATATGCGGAGTTTTCAACAGCAACAAAGACATGCTCATGTGAACAATATTTTTTTTTCTTAGTTCGTTTCGATTTGTATAGAAGTATTTTGTAGTCTAATCAGAATCCATCGGATAAACGAATGTGTCGTGAAGAACTTAATTATCATATGCGTCCAAAACGATCATCGGTAAACATGTTTTTTAAGAAGGAAAATTCTTCTTCGATGTGAATTTGTAGTCGAAAGAAAATCAAAAATTTGCTGAACTTCGTTTAAGACCATCGGCACGATCGACCTCGGCGTGCAGCATGTAAGTTTTAGCGTTTGAATAAGTAAACTATTTATTAATACATTAGAGCAAGCGGTCGTGATTTTCGCCGAGAAATGCCTAGATCTGCTTTTAAATTATCTCGTTTCGAGCAGAGCCAGTTAGTCGATGATACGGCAACTATTCTTGCATCAATGGTTAAAACTCGTCGATCGATTTATGAAACAAACTTAGCATTACATGTACGAGCTCTCTGGTTTGATAAAGCATGAATTATCATGTTTTACAACTCATTTAGACACCACATCAATACATTTCAGCGAATAACAATTCTGCTTTCCGTTCGACAAAGTAAAACTCAAAGATGGAGTCTCTTAGTTTTCTAATTGTTTTTCTAGTGAGCAAACTCCTGTGCCACCAAAACGCTCTGCCTTACCTCGTACGTCTGTCGACTCACATGCATCATCCAATTACACTCCAACCGCTAAACCGAAACGTAAAACATCGGATGCACAAGAAGAAGAATTAGCAACTGTAAGACCGAAGTTTTGAAGGTGAACTCACAGTTCTCTATTCATCTCTTCCAGATGCGTCGTGCAAAACCAATTACGAAAAAAGGTCTCCTCTGCGATTATAAAGTGACCATACGAACTGGAGATCGTAATGGTGCATCAACAGATGCACCCATACGTATTATGTTTTTTGGAACAAATGGTTGTACAAATTTTTCAGATCTGACCGAATCCGAAAAGCATCGTGTTCCGTTTTGTAAAGATCAAACTGATGTTTTCACTGTATCAACCGATCATGTTGGACAATTAGCTGGAATAAGAATAGGACACAATCAAACAGACATGCGTAATTGAGTAACTGATTTGATAATTTGATAATGAATTGATTTCGTTGTAGGATCGGGATGGTTCTTAGATAATATTACTGTTTTTGATCCGATTCGTCAAACTACTTCAGAGATACCGTGCAATGCTTGGCTATCGAATAAAGCGGACGATCAGAAAACAATGCGTGATTTGCCCGTTGTTAAAACAGTACCAAATGCAAAAGCGAAGGAATCCCACAGTATGAGAGATTTTTCTTTCTAGAACATTTCAAATTTCTCAACAAAACAAATCTTTTAGAGCACGAAAAATCACATGATAGTCAATCGGATCACTCGGCAACGGCAAGAAAAAGTTCGGCAACATCTGAAAGCACAATTCGTAATGGATCTATTACTCGTAAACAGACAAAAAAGCATCATCATAAGAAACAATCTCGTCGATCGGACGATTCAATCACAGTACCTAAAAAATCAGTGTCGCCATCACCACCACCGCCAGCGACAACAATCGAAGCTCATTATGACCAGGATGAATTTTCCCCGGTTCCTTCAACACGACGCACTTTATCACCACACATTTCAACATCATCTTCTGAATCCGAACATGAACTTGATAATCGTAGTCATTCAAGCAGATCATCAACATCCGAACACCTACCGAGAAAATCGTCTAGCGAGCGTGATACTCCTCCAGCAAAAACTGAAACAGTGAAAACGAAACCAATTCAACACCGTCGACCTTCTTCTTCTTCTACTTCGTCTGGTCGACCAATCGTAAGCAAAAAAAAGGAAGAAAAGGAGGAAGATAACGAAGATGCGCATTCCTTTTTCGAGTAAACTTTCTGATTTTCTCTCTTCTTTGAAATTTATCAAGAAAATACTCACAAATACTTTTTTCGTCTTGTGTTTTTCTATTGCCAGCTGGCATTCAAATTAACTTGCAATTAATCACTCCAATTACCTCTTCTATAACGTTCAACACAACATAAACTTACGATCTAGTGTTTGTATGTAAAAATGATCATAACCAGACATCGATAGTCGAGAAACAAAATGAGACATCGTATAAACATTGAAAACAAGAACTAATCTCCTATTTTTCGAAATCATAGCAGACGAAAAATCTTCTTCTATCATAATTAATTGCTGCGTACCCATCTGCACAGTGATCCAATTCTCACTCTCTTTTTTTTCAAGTCTTGCATGTGACAATTGTCGCCTGTTGAACGGCAATAAGCGAGCGATCGACACAAAGATAATAAAAAAAAGTGTATTTATCCTAAAACACGAGCACATGAAAGAATAGAAAGATCAAGAAGGAACAAGATAACAAATTCATATAATTATTCTCGAACTATTTAACTAAAACTCTTTTCTATGACTCCCTGAAGAGTAAGCAAAGAAATGAGTTTTAATAATTAAATGGAAGTTGACTAACAAAATGTGTTTACTAAAGTGTAACGATATAGATAGATAAGATGCTCCTCCTGGGATTAGTTTTGTCTAATTAAAATGACAGATAGATAGACAGACAGAAAGTGCAATCTGCCAAGTGTTTATTGAAAGAACACACACACATACACACTTACATCATTGAAATATATTTATAGAAGTAAAATGCACAAAAAGAAAATGAATAGATTTGAAAGTATCGTTCGAGGAAATTCTATTGTCGATTGGTTGAAATAGTTCGTTGATGACTATCATCGGACATTGATGATGTTGATGATAAGTTTGAATGGTTCGATGGTGTAGACCATGGTTGCAGGTTCTGTAGAGCATTCAATGATGCACTTGAATATATCAAGGAATTGTTAGCATCAGTAGAGATTTGTTGAGATGGTGAAGGTAGTTTTGGGCTTGATGATTCGGAGCGGTGGTGAGAATTGGATAGAACAAGATGATTGGCTGCTTGTCGTTCTTGTTCACGTTCTTCTGCTGTTTGTCGACGCCATTTAGTTCGCCGATTTTGAAACCATGTCTAAAGCAAATGAACTGATTTGTGGAAAAACGGATTTATATGATTTACTTTCACTTGTGCGTCGGTCATTTTTAGACCTTTTGCTAGTTGTGAACGTTCCGAAGACGCTAAGTACTTTTGTCGATGAAACCGTTTTTCTAGTTCCTATTGAATTAAAATAGAATAAATACTGAACAGATGAAATATTCGTATTTACGAGAATCTGTAAACGAGTAAATGATGTACGAGGCTTTTTTCTCTTCGGCGGTGTTCGATTTTGATAGGGATGACCCAAGCGTCGTTGATTATTAAATACTAGACAAAAAAAACGCAGTATGTGCGTGACAGAACTCATTAAATGAGAATAGCAATTAACTTACATGAAAAACGATCTTTAAGAATACTATCTGTTTGAATCCATGGATAAGTTCCATTTACAATTGGTAATAAAGAATAATCTTGATTGCGGTAGATTGATGATGCTCGCATTAATTGTTCATAATTGGATAAATGAGTTGTTGATTCGTTGCTAGAGATTGTTGAAGTTAATTCAATTGGTCGATCATTAGATGATGTGATCAGATCAGAATTCGTGGATACGGACGAGGATGTCGTAGGAGAAGCCGAAGAAGTAACAGGTTGAGCAAGGAGATCAGAAATATTAAAGCCAAGTTTCTTACTCATTGCTTCGAGATTCAATGAATGAAGATAATTTCAGTAGTGAAATGATCCGTTTGTCATTTAGTTTATTAAAAACTCATTCAAGTAAATCATCTCCCTCTTGATATTACTGTCGCATTCTTTATTGTGCATCGAGCTATCTATCCAAGATTTAGCTCTTTTTTCTATTCTCGCTCTTATTCGGTTTTTTTTTCTTCTCCTCTTTTTTTTTTATCGATACCCATTAAAACGATCTGTTTCTGCTCAATGTAACCATCCTACAATTACTTCTCTCTCTCTCTCTTTCTCTCTTCTTCATTCTCTCTAGTTCTGTCTGGCAAATTTGAGAACTGCTGCAACAACAATCAGAAATTGCACGCGATGATATGTTTAATGTAATTGATTCTTCCCTTCTTCTTCTCATTCGTCGATCGTGATTGTCTTTTCTTCAACCAATTGACTGATCGTTTTCCCATAGAGAAACATTTATCTTCTTTCCTTTGCTTGACTTGTCTCTCGTCTCGATGGATAATCTTTTTTTCTTTAACCAATAATATGATCTCTTTCGACGAAGAAACTATCAACAGAATTACAAACGCTTAGAATGATTATATTGATTGGATCTTATAAGCAGACGAACGACTGTTGACGACACACATGGATGCTGATAAGAAGTTGATGATATTTGCCTTTATACACACATACGTATTCAAAGAGAAAACGAGAAGAGGTGTTGACTGAGAGATTCTTTTCGCTTGTGTATATATCTGGTTAATGTCGAGCAATCAAATAAATTACATCAGTTAGCCAATAAATAGGTGTATTCATGCAATAATTTATTTCAAAGCACACGCGTATGTATATCACATAGATAAATATCATAGAAACAAAAGAAGAGACAATTTTTTTTATGTATTGATTGTAAAATTTCGGCATGTTTCGCAATTCATCTCACATTGGTTTGATTGTTCAATCGCGAAAACATTCGTGAGCAATAACGAGGTTCGGTACCATGTTGACAATAATAACCTTCTTCTAAAACATGTCGAAGAGGAAGAACAAAACCAGAGATAGTTAGCAAGATTCCAATTAACAGTATAATATACGGAGCAAAGTCATCCAATGATGACCATTGCATTGTTGTTGGTCTCAATTTTAAGTAGCACAATGCTGGGAGGATGTAGGCAAGTGACGATGCAACTAATAATCCCTAGCAAGACAATTGTGAACGAAGTATTCAGTTGATTTGCAATCACTTACATTCAATTCGAGAACAATGCCGAGACAATCTGTAGCTAATGATAACAATACACTCGATGCGACAATAAGACTCGTTATGATATAATGCCGTCGATCTGAACTAAAGTTCAACCATTTATTTCCAAGAATTTCGATTACCTTCAAGTAAACAATTAGCTAGCAATTTGTTTCTATCGAAAACATACTTGACGGCAAACAAGACATTCTAATGGAAATGTCAACATTATGTTTATAGCATAGATAAGTCGAGCTATATTTATAAGTGTATCCCAATGACAATAATTTTCCAAAAGATCACCTGAAAAGAAACAGAAAACAGATCGATATTGTTTCTTCTTTCAACAAGAGTTTTACCTTCAGTTTGTTGACCGAAGACCATGTAGCCGGTCAATGCGTACATTACAGCAAAGATGAATGCAACTGTAGTTGTAATCAATGTAACAGTTCGCCATCGTGGAAGAGTCTTTTCACTCATTGAATGAAAAATAAGAAAAGAATTATGTTGGCACATGAAAGCAAAACTAAACAGAAAAGAAATTATTTGGATGAGATGAAACGATCTTTCGTCTTACGCCATCACACCAATACTTTCAGCTAGATTTGTATTCACCATGCGAATTTCAGACGATCTAAAGTACAAAAGTCTAGTTTTTTTTTCTTTTTCGTATATGATTTACATAAATGACATCGTATCTGCACCGCGTTTAATCAATATTAATACTGTAATGATAACAAGAATCAGTCCCATAAGTGATATCTGAGATAATTTTGCAATATTTCGATAGAGAGATAATGGTAATGTAACAAAACATGAACATAGAAAGATAATTATATACCGATTTTGAAATAAATAAGGTATAGTTGGCCATAAGCGGTGAAGAACTTTCGTAACCGTATCACCTAGATATATTCGTCAGTATAGAAATCGAAGAGAAATGAAAAGTATTTCGATCTCGTTACCGATAATAATATTGTAGGAAATTAAACAGATAAATGGGTATAAAAATTGAACTAACGAGAGCCAGAGAAAACCAAATTTACCCAAAACAGTATAAACAAGTTCTTGATAAGTGTTCACTTTTGCCATGTGACCGGAACGGATTAAAATTGTTGTTGAATAATCTAAGTCATAAAAAAGAACATAGATCAAATTTTGATTTGTTTTTCGGTGATTTCTTCGAATCGTAGCGCATTGATCGGAAAAGCTCACCTTTCCTTACCAGTTAAAATGGCAACGATACCAAGCAGTATAAATCCAGCTACGTAACCCGATTGGCGAAATGCATAGCTCATACCTAGAAGACTAATTGAACAAGAAAATAATACAGAAGAAAGGAGCAATCTACCGATAACGCCTGATCCAACAATTGAATTGATCAAATTATACGATGCTCCGGCAATGCTACTTCGACGGTGTATTTCGTCTTCATCCTATTGCATTCAAAGAGTGCCATCGTGTCATTGATGAATATTTTGTCAGTTTATATTCGATTCCAACTTACTGTAAAGAAACGTGTTGATCTAAAGAACAATTAGATGAAAAACAAGAAAATTAGATCGATGATCAATACCCAGACATAGCCCGTTTTATGTAACGTGTCACTCGTCGATTGAATTTTACTACACTGTCCATAATGTCTGAGCATAATCGATCATTACAACTTTTCTAAAACAAAAATAGTCGTGCATGAAGAGCCGATAGAAGGAATTTGCGATATTTTATTCTCTTCGATTGATGCTGTGTTTAGATATACGAAAACGAAAAAATAAATATAACAAAAGAAAAAAAAATAAATCGGTGGTCTCACAAAGCCTAAAGAAGAACTCGTTGGGAACAATTGAATAACGTTACAACAAACTGTTACGTATGTCAAGAAGTCTTTTTAAAAAAACTTAAGTGAATCGACACTGTTTTGAGTACGTTGTTGTCTAGAGAAACGGAATGACTAGTTGAGAAAGTTAATTTTCTAAAGTGTGTAACGTTTTCGTTTACTTTTACAATGTCGTCGTCGAACGTAAAGGACGATAATCACAATAAATATAAGGAAATAGAATGAAAAACGTTGTACAATGGAAGTTAAATAAGAGAATAAACCAGATTTTTGTTTGAAGTCATGATTGATTTCAATCATTGAATATTGATCTATTCGTGATGGTATTTGATCTTTCTTATTCGAAGATTCACTGGGATTCTCGACAGATGACAAATCAAAGTTATCTTTTGAATAATGTTTTAAAAGAAAATCAAGAGTCGATGCCGAATCAAAATTCGTTTTGTCCATTCGACATTTCGGACAAAGATTGCTCGATGGAAATTGAATTTTCGGATTCTGAGGATCTTCAGTTTCGTCACCATGTAAGCGTTCGTTAACATGATTATGAACTAAAATGAACAAGGAGAATATTAAAGGCTGAACTATGTCTGCTTTACCTTTCCAGAGATACACAACAGCTGCATTTTTGTCGTTCGCATCAAGTTGATGAAGTTCATTGGTTTCTTTCATAAAATTATCACTGCAATGTCGACATCCGAAAAAATATTTAATGAAACCTTTGATTGCAGACGGAACTTCAGTAACATGTGTATTTTGAAATTCTGTGTGTGCACAATATGTTAAAATCAAACATGAAAATCAATGAAGAGTCTTACCGGTTTGAACTTGGGAGACTGTTAGCGTATGAAAAAGAAGCCAGAGTGCACACGGATAACCACGATATTGTGGAGCAGAGCCTGTGCAATATATGTATCGTATTTGATTGTTTGGTAAATAGCTATTAGATGCGTTAATATCGGCTAGTTCACGAAATTGTTTTCCAGATAAGCCATTTGGTTGTTGTTTAACTTTAGATAATAGATCTTTGAGATAAGTCATGACTGGTTGACGGCCAGGAAAATACTAAGGAGGGAATAGGTAAAAACTTCATTTTATTCATTGTTACTTTACTTTAGTCAGTACAATTAGCCAATGTAATAAGGCATCGTAAGTTTCGCCATAGATCATTTTGATTCGCGGTACTTCTCGACGTAGCATATAGGATAGTGCAGTTTCCAAATCGACCATGTTTAGTTTTTGATTTTCGATGACTGCTCCTTGAGCTTCGTTTGTTCCTTTGACTTCGGATTTTTTTAATGCATTTTTACTATGAATGATTTCTTCTAAGTCACGATCATCGAAATTATCAATACATTTGCTCTTATGAACATATGATCGAATAGCATAATTCAATAAATTCCGACTACCGAGATTCTCACTAGAAAGAACACATTCTGTACAAACTGATGCCAGTGATTGTGCAATTACTTCATATTCTGCTTAGTATTCATTCTTTCTGTCGTTCCATTAGAATGAATAATAAATACAGCAGGTATATCGGTGAGATTTAATTGTAATTGACCCCACAATTTCCCATCGGTACTTGCACGAAAAATCACCAGTTGTTCATGATACTTGGAGAAATCTAACATGATCTAAAAGCGATCTATTAGATTTCGATATGTTCATATGGAGTACACGTACTTGTCGACCGGTGAAGTCATCTTGTTTTTCTACAATAAGTAGAACAAGTTTAACCGTCGGTGGAGCATACGAGTAGATGTTTTCCAGTCCAACATCACTAGAATAAAAAACAAAATAATTCGCAAATCGATCACTGTACGACACTTTACGCAATGGGTGCAAAATTTGGCCAATTTCGATCTGTGCGTTGTAGTGCATCTAGTTCTTTGATTAATTCTCTTTCTACTCCTTTGGCATCAGTAGCAGTTAGATGTATAAGTTTAGATCCATTGATAAATGAATTCGGTCCGATTAACTAAAATGAGTAGGTTCTTCATAAAGTTTAACATTCTTATTCGTTTACTCGAAGTGTTGGGTAAGCCGCAACATTGTGTTGATCGCAAATAGGACCATTTTCATCCGCATAGCAGTTTATTGCTCCAACACGCACAACTGTTCTCCATCCTAATGTGAGAAAAGCAGTGAAAATCTATTGATAAGGAATAGAATATTTCCTTACCCCATGTATCAATAGCGACTTCTCGATATGTCTAAACAAGTTCAAAAGAAGAATAATAGTAATAAAAATGGCGATAAAGCATTATCTTACGTTTGCATATGACTGACAATGTCCACACCAGCTTGCGTAGAATTCGACAAGCCATGCTGTTTTCGATTGATAAACTATTGAGGAAAAGTTTTGACCTGTTAAGATGACGACTTTATCGTTGGCGGTATACAGTGAAATTGAATCTTGCGATGGTACAACTGCTGATGAAGTTAGCCGGATGAGAAAACATATTAATAAATACCGATGAGTAAATACGAGTGTCATCAACGAAGTAAGGTCAATCACATTTAATTCTAATCTAAAACATTCACAATGTTATGTTTTGACTCATGTACATATGCAGCTTCTCTTTTACGTACGCCACGTCTTACGTAAATGAATACGAAAGAGAAAATTTGTCGCTCCGATCCCTTATAAACAAAGAACAAGAAAAATAACGAGAATCTTTACGTGGGCTCGTGATGAATAAATTATTGAAGTGATAGATGAGGGGTTCGACATTAATATAACATGATGACAGAGCGCAAGAAAAAAAGCAGACGATTCAACAACTTTTCTAATCCTCTGAACAAAGTCTGTATTGTTCGCCCCCGTCTAACGTATTCCCTGTCACTTGATTATAGGTGGATGAAGAAATTGCATTGCCTAGACATATCTATTCTGAAGAAAATCCAACTTAATTATTAATTAGTCGTTTCGATATAATGTTCAACTTACAATTTTCTTTCGAATCACATCAAACAGATGTTACACACAAAGCAAACTTATTTTTCTGAATGATACTTGACAATCAATACATTCTATCCATCGTACAATTTGACATTTCGAAACAATGTAATCCTTTTATCCCAAAAGCACGTATTCGGCTAATCAATCCGTACATTGATCATAACGCACATACACGACTGATGAGATTACATTCAAGTTAACTGAAAACGAGTATCTAAAACGAAGGAAGTTAAACAATCACGTACAACTGCTGGTATATTCACAGTAATGAAAGTAATTTCTTTTGAATCAAAGATATAACAGCGCTAATTTTTATTGGTCGGTAAAATTAGGTTGGCGTTTTTCAATGAACGCCTTCATGCCTTCTTTTCGATCAGCCTAAATCAAATTTGATGAGCGATATTCATTTCGAACGAAAATCGAACGTACTAAACCAAATGTTGTGAGAGAAAGGTTCTTCTCGTATTGAATACCTTCTGCTAATGTAGTTTCAAAGGCTGTAGAATAAAATAAGAAGATAGAAATGATACAAGACCAATTATGAATTTATTTTACCGGTATTTACTGCTTCTTTTGCTAATTGTACTACCAGTTTTGAATGATTTCCGATCTTTTCAGCTATTTTAATGGCTTCTTCAACAAGTTTCTCCGCAGGAAAAACATCACTAACTAATCCAATTTGTTTTGCTTCATGAGCATTGATTCGATTGCCTGTTAAAACCATTTCCATAGCTTTCGACTTTCCAACAAAACGAGCTAAACGCTGCGTACCACCAGCACCTTAGATAATTCAACAAAGAAATTAATTATATGAATCGCTTGTTTTCATAATACCAGGAATGGTGCCGATAGTGATTTCCGGCTGACTAAATTCTGCTTTGTGACCTGCATAGATAATATCACACATCATCGATAATTCACATCCGCCACCTAACTAATAAAGAGAATTATATAAGCATTGCAAATATGATCATACTGCAAAGCCGTTGACAGCAGCGATAATCGGTTTTGTTAATCTTGAGACTACTGATAATTCTTCAGGAAAATCAGACTTAATTACGTGTGCCATTTTCTCCATATGCATTTCTTTGATATCAGCACCAACTGGTGTAGAGGACATTATTATAAAATTTTTTATAGAACAATCCAAGACAGACTTACTGGAAAATGCTCGTGTACTACCGGTAAGAACTATACAAGCAATTCGACAATCTTTATCAAGTGAGGTTAACGTTGTAGCTAACTAAAACGGAAAGAAGAAGATAATGTCTTCTCTGACAAATATATGTCATTCTACTTCAGTTATTAGTTTGTTGCACAGTGAGTTGAATACTTTAGGGCGATTAAGTTGTACAAGTGCAATATTTGATTTTTGTCCTTTGATATCCACTAGTACATACTCATTATCTTTATATGAAAAAATGAGTAACATGTAGTCCAAATAATTGTTTTCTAATACTTTGTCGCTCAAAACCAGATGAAACGGATCGTAAAATCATTGATGTACTCAGGAACCGTTTGGTTAAATGCATAACTGTTGATTTTGAATGTAGGATGATCATCTATAATGCACAATTAACATATCCTGAAAAGTTTTCATATTTATATATTCATCGTTTTCTTTAGCAAAATACGACACATTTACTTTTCAATCTAACTAATCATTATCAAATGTGTATAGAAGAAAAAAAGTCAACCATCACGTAAGAGAACTTTATTGGACGAAAAGTATACCAATGAAGATGTCAGTGTGTTGAAAAGTAAAAATGAAACTAACGGCAATTTTACTGCTCCATACCAGACGATTACTGAATTTCAACATATATCGTAAACAATTTATTTTAAAGACACAATGGATGCCTACAAATTAGTAACAGGAAAAAAGAAAATAGAGTTTGAGGGATTTATTTGTATTGTTTATGTTGGAATGTGGAGAAAGAGGATTTGTTCGAGAAGAACAATACAAAAAAAGTAGGATATAAATTACTAGGTTTTACCTTCAATCGAGAGAAAGCTATTATAGTCAGTAGCCAGATAGGTGAAATAGTTTGAAAGTGGAACAACTGAATAAACCGCAGAGCCGTAACCAAATTAGATTGTCGAGTGGATTTGATATACTTAGAGATCTGACCAAGATTAGACCAGGATAGAACTCGATGGGTATTTTCCCATTAGGTATCATTTCAATTTGATTTGCACATCGGCGCGGCCAGCCATAGATTTCTTCGTTGGGGAAAATTAAAAATCAGTACGCAAAAAAAAAGTTTTTGTTACAGAGAGTATGATCTTGTAATAATAACAAGTAGCGCTCATCCTTTGGATTCGCTGACCCTTTTCTGAAAGAATTGTCCCAGTGCTGACCACATTCAAACACTTTGAAAGACAACTAAGGCACTGCGATTGCTACTAGTCCTCAACTGAACCATGGCATTATGTCATACACTAGAGTGAATAGAAGACAGAGATTGTTCATTTCAGAAACCGANCTCATAACTGATCGGTTTCTCATCCGAGATATTGAAACTTTACATAATAGTGTGATTTTTGTCACAGATTCTACTCTTCTTTCCACTTGCGGAACTCGATAATTGAGTGGTCTCGTTCTCAAAAAGAGTATTAGTTAAATTTTTTTAAAGATCAATTAGACTATCTGCGTCTTTCAACTCTCATTTACGCCGAGTCGGTCTGCAACCGAAGCTGTCAAAGTTCGACATAACTGTGCGGTTTACAGGACATTTTCTATTACTCTTTTCAATTTAAAGAGCTGATAATCTGCAGGACTTATTCTCGAAGCTCGAAAGACATCAGTAATATTCGTTAAAAAATCATTGACATAAACTGAGACCCTTACAAATCTCATCTCTCGAGTAGTTTTTGAAACAAACGTCTAGTCGTTCGTCGGCCTCTCTCCTGTCGGTCACTCACGACTAGTCCTTGTTACCCAACCTCTGTTATGCCTTTCACATTTGACTAACTCTTAAACTGAATAGCTGTGCTTCATTTCATTGTCGCTTCGAAAGTGCTGATCTTCCATCTATTTGATCCTGAAAAGAAAATAGATAAAAGTTTTATTTTATTTTATTATTTGCTGTGAAAAGAACACGCATCATAATGCACCCTATGTTTAGAATACTATTTGTATAGGCCCTGTCTTTGTAGTTAATAGGATGGAATTGCACTTACGGGTATATCACTCTGGCTCATATTTCCACTAAATTCCTATTGGAAGACTAGACGTATCGCAGCCTAGAAGACACAAATGGTATTAAGCTTATACCACTTTTTATGATTTCTTGGACTAGAAATATCATGATGTATGGTATATTAAATCTTCTTCTGTAAACTTCTAAACTACTCTATTGGTCCACATCACATCCAGCAGTAGCGTTGAAGCCACTACCTTCTACAAAAGATTTTAGGACGATAGAGAAAAATATCTCTTCTGAAAAGGAGAATGAAGCCGAAGGTTTGTGACTAAGAAAAATTTAAGGTCATTTTGGAGATCCTCGACTCCAATTACCTACCACCAATCGTTTTCTAATAAGTATGGTTAGGTTTTCATTGATTTATAAAATGCTGCAATCTGATTGGATTATGCAAACAAACTTTTAGCATTTTAACGACCGTATTTTATACGCTATTACTCGTTCTTTCAGAAAAGAGAATTAGAAACGAATTAAAAACAAACAGCAAGTAATCGAGCTATCAGAATCTGCAGAAATCCGCTAGGAAAAGATCGGATTTTGTCGGATGCCAGAAATGCTAAGAATCCTGGACTTTCGGCGTATTCCCATCGCATCCGCTGGAGTTTACTCGCTCTGAGCAACCATCCATTAAACCGTAATTAAGACTGGGAACTTCAAACTTTACATTAGCTTCTTCTTGTGCACCCTGTTTTTCGAATCTTATTCGATATATGGTCTATTTGAAATGAGATCTTTCCCATCTATTATAAGCATGCGTGAACCTGTTGCTTTTCTGCGCTGCAAAACAGAACATCATGTGACGTATAGTAGGATGTCATTGGTTTTAAACATGGTATAAAGTTAAACATGTTCATTGAAGTGGAATAGAAATAGAAAAACATAGGATATTATGAATAGGTCATGATAATCGACCAGGCAAAAACGACTTTTTTCTTACAAAGAGACAACTCTCTGTGGTGGTTCAAGTATGCTGAACGATATATTTCTAACACTTTAGTATCATACCAGCAAGTTCAATGGGCGGGCATTACTTATAAATTACATCTGTATACTGAAATAAGTCTCATTGTGCACGCATTTGTTATCTTGAACTTGGCCATGGCTATTGTTGGAAATATTAGATCTAAACTGAAAACTCAACAACATTTACC